>MU768052.1:5254-49038 GCA_026770625.1 Nicotiana glauca
GTAATTCGCAGTAAACTACTGCGAAATATCAATTCGTAGTAGTTTACTGCGAAATATCAGCAAATATTAAAAAAAAATATTTAATACCTATTTCGCAGTTGTATACTGCGAAATAGGTAGAAAAATAATTTTTTTTTTAACATTAAAAAAGTATTTTATGTTAAAAAAATTATTAATAAGGTTCCGGACTCCTTTAGGAAGTGGATGTAGGGCCGACTCTAACGTGTTGAGTGATATGTTTTGTCTAAGCCTCCAAATTTTGGAGCTCCCATTTCTTAATAATTAATAGATTTATAGGTATTTAAACATTAATATTTAGTACGTAATATCAAAGTAGAGTTATTAATATAAAAGGAAAGAAAACTCTTTGGATAATAAAATAAAGAAATAATTTGACTTACTTAAATATGGGTATCGACAAGTGAGGCTTGCTCAGTTGGTAAGTACCTTCACCTACGACTGTTAGGTCCTAGGTTCGAATCATGCTGGAGGGAAAGTGTGGAAACACTATAGTTCCTCCTAATTTAGGAGGGGTTTAAAAAAAAACATGGGTATCCATGAACAGAGGGGTATCTATGTTAGCAGATGCGGGGCACATGCACCCATCTTTTTGCCAAGTAAAAGTAGATTTTATGTACAAATTTTTAATGGTTTAGCAATATAGAGTAGATGGCAGATGTTAGACCTCCACCAATTGAGCTCGACTTCCCAACAAAAGTGATGTCATGAGGTAGCAAGAGTGTTGCAAAGCTGGTGCGCGAGTAGCACCAAAGTCAAAAAGGGAAACGGGCAAGCGATGGCTAAGGCTTTGAACGGATGCGAGGCAGCTTGACAATGAGTTGCGGGCTAAGGATGACACTTGAATATGGCAAAGGCATCAAGGCATGAGGCAGTGATGCCAAGACAAGGCAAAAACGGATAGGCAAAGGCAAGCAAATGTGCAACAGGAAGGCAGTGCGCAGACAAATTTGTCATGGCATTGAGTTGCGAAAAACAGGCCAAGTTAGTGGGCGATGGCAAGGCAACTTGTGGCACAATGCAGCTGGATACAATGGCAATGGAGATGGTCCAAGCCAAGGCACAAAATTGGGCAGCATCATTGGAAATAACCAAGTCAAAGGCGGTTACCGGCACATGCTGTGCACATTGGCAGCAGTTAGCTTTGTCCTAAAAGCTGGCAGGAGTGCTAACACGTTTCTGGGCCATGATCCCACTATTTTTTAGCATGATTTACATGATCCTAGTACTTGGGGGTGTCAACTACACTAAACTAAAGTAGTGGGCTGAGTGGGCAAGTGTTAAAGCCTAAAATAGGGCAACTATTGTATAAGTGGGGCTGGTTCATTGTCTATAAATGGACAGCACCCATTCCCTTTGTGGCATAAGGAGAAAAACATGTGAGAGCACATAAAAAGAGAAAAACGTGTAGAGTGCATGTTTCTAATTAAGGAAGAGTCCTAAGTCTTGTTTTCAAGAGTGAAAACACTAAGGCTAAGAGTAGTCTTGTGAGGGTCAAGAGTGATCTTTATTTTTGTACACGATGTACTTGAGTTTGAGTTTCTTTGTATGCTAGAGTTAAATACAAAGTTGGGAAAGAGTTCCTGCAATACTGTGCCATTTTGTTCACATTTATATTTGGCCCCTTCACTATATTTTCGTATCCTAAAATTATTCTAAGCTTATTACGTTGAAAGCCGCCTAAATAAATCAAAGTCCAAAGTTGTAGAATTTTGGTCGAGTGTTGGAGCAGGCTGAAGTCAAGGCGAGTCTTGGCTGCCGCGCGGGCTATTTTTGTGAGACATAAAATGCGCCCGTGACAACTGCTATCAGAGCGGAGCAGGTTCGTGGCAGATTTCGTGGTCTTGTTCGAGAACATGGCTAGTGGTAATAATGAACTGCGGGAAAGGCTAACGAAATTGGAAGCATTGGTGGGAAATGTTCCGGAAGGGGAAGAACTTCAGTATCTCGTGACTAGACTTGTATTTCTTGAGGCAAAAATGGCAAGGCTTAGTCGAGAAAACGCAGATCTGAAGGCAGAGATAGTGATGTTGCGACGTGTTGTGGGCGAGGATGCTCCTCAACGTGGTGCTGAACGTCTCAAAGTGAGAATACCTGAACCTAAGGCATTCGGAGGTGCAAGGAGTGCACGTGAATTGGAGAATTTTTTTTGGGATATGGAGCGGTACTTTCATGTTATTCGTGTGCAGGACGAAGAGGAAAAAGTAACCTTGACTAGCATGTATTTGAGTGATGATGCTAAGTTATGGTGGCGCACTCATGTAGCTGAAGAGGAAAGTCTTGGTAGACCAAAGATTGAGTCGTGGGAGCGGCTTAAAAAAGAATTGAAGGATCAGTTCTTTCCTAGTAATACATCTTGGATTGCTAGGGACAAACTGAAAAAGTTAAAACATACCGGATCAGTTAGAGCTTATGTGAAAGAGTTCACATTGTTGATGCTGAGCATCAGCAACATGTTGGAAGAAGACAAGTTGTACAACTTCATGAGCGGGCTGCAACAGTGGGCACAACTTGAGTTGCGAAGGCATAATATTCAAAACCTCGCAAGTGATGTAGCTATTGCGGATGCATTGGGCGATTTTCATATAAGTGAGGAGATTTCTGCTTCAAAGTCCAACGACGAAAAGAAGGACATGGCAAAGGAGTGGAAGAAATGTGAAAGTGGCAATGCACATAAAGATATAGGGAAGGGAAAGCAAGAGGCTGGAACTTCAAAGAGCAAGAAGAAGGGCAGCAAATTCAGTAGTTGTTTCCTTTGTGATGGACCACAGCGAGTGAGGGACTGTCCGAACAAGGCGGTGTTAAATGCTTTGACTGCTGCGGATAAGAGAGCTTCTTTGGAGGCGTCGAATAGTGACAAACAAGTTATTGGTGTCAATGCAATTGTAGCCGAAGAGAGAGAAGGTCAAGGGGCATTTATTGTCAACCCCTTCGGACTCATACATTAAGTTGACCTCGACGAGGACGTCGAGTTTCAAAGAGTGTGGGTGGTTTGTTAGACCTCCACCAATTGAGCTCGACTTGAAAACAAGAGTGTTGTCATGAGGTAGCAAGAGTGTTGAAAAGCTGGTGCGCGAGTAGCACCAAAGTCAAAAAGGGAAACGAGCAAGCGATGGCTAAGGCTTTGAACGGATGCGAGGCAGCATAGCAAGGGCTTGACAATGAGTTGCGGGCTAAGGGTGACACTTGAATATGGCAAAGGCATCAATGTATGAGGCAGTGATGCCAAGACAAGGCAAAAATGGATAGGCAAAGGCAAGCAAATGTGCAACGGGAAGGCAGTGCGCGAACAAATTTGACATGGCATTGAGTTGCAAAAAATGGGGCAAGTTCGTGGGCGATGGCAAGGCAACTTGTGGCACAATGCAGCTGGATACAATGGCATTGGAGCTGGTCCAAGCCAAAGCACGAAATTGGGCACCAACATTGGAAATAACCAAAGTCAAAGGCGATTACCGGCACATGCTATACACATGAACAACAGTTAGCTTTGTCCTAAAAGCTGGCAGGAGTGTTAGCACGTTTTTGGGCCATGATCCCACTATCTTTTAGCATGATTTACATGATCCTAGTAGTTGGGGGTGTCAACTACACTAAACTAAAGTATTGGACTGAGTGGACAAGTGTTAAAGCCTAAAATGGGGCAACTATTGTGTAAGTGGGGCTGGTTCATGGTATATAAATGGACATCACCCATTCCCTTTGTGGCATAAGGATAAAAACGTGTGAGAGCACACAAAAAGAGAGAACAACGTGTAGAGTGCATGTTTATGATTTAGGAAGAGTTCTAAGTCTTGTTTTCAAGAGTGAAAACACTAAGGCTAAGAGTAGTCTTGTGAGGGTCAGGAGTGATTTTTATTTTTGTACACGGATGTACGTGAGTTTGAGTTTCTTTGTATGCTCGAGTTAAATACAAAGTTGGGAAAGAGTTCCTGTGATATTGTGCCCTTTTGTTCCCGTTTATATTCTGTCCCTTTACTATATTTTCGTTGCCTAACATCATTCTAAGCTTACTACGTTGAAAGCTGCCTAAATAAATCAAAGTCCAAAGTTACAGAATTTTGGCCGAGTGTTGGAACAGGATGAAGTCAAGGCGAGTCTCGGCTGCCGCACGGGCTATTTTGTGAGACATAAAATGTGCCCGTGACAAAAGCCATGCTCAAAATTTTGGTATTGGTGCCTCCGGTCGAGACTCCATGGACACATATTAATATAATACTACATATTTAGTTTGTACTTCGTAGCTCTTTTTTTGTTTTAGTTCTATTATTTTTCCCTTCTTATCATTTTGTCTCCTTTTTTATCTCATTCTCCAAGTCTTCGTGGCAAACAACAACTTAAGGAGTCAGAAATTAAACTAGTTACGGAAAGGCCTATAAATGCCATACAACTAGCAAAAATAGTCTATCTATGCCATCCATTAAAAGGTCACCCTATTCATGCCATTAACGTTGTACTTTTGGCCTATTTATGCCATTGTTTACACTAACAATTCCATTTTCTGGTTTTTAAATAATAAGAATTAATTTTTCGACCTTACCTTTGCCACATGTCTTTATATTACTGGTTTTTCTTTACTTGACCCTACATTTCTTTTAACCTTGATTATGTATAATTATTCATGCTCAACCCGATAAAATCCAACCTTCTTTTAACCCAACCTATAATTCCTTATCATGACCCAAAATCCAACTAGTCGTGATGGCACCTTACCCGACCCGCTAAGTAAGACAATTAACAGCTATCCAATTTAATGAGATTTTTTAGATAAATAAATAATAAAATAACTGAACCTTAATACTTTTTCCAATGACTGATAGTACAAATCATGAGCTTCTAAGATTTAGATTTTTACAAGCTGAATTGAAATAAATACAATATCGGTTCAAATAAATACAAATCACTGAATACTGATCTTATCGGGTCGTGCCAAGGGGTTAAAAGATGATTAGAATTTATTGGTTTGGGTATGATTAGTTATACATAATCAGAGTTTAAAAAAATTATGGTCAAATAAATAAGAACCAGTAAAATAAAGACACGTGCCAAAGCTGGGGTCGAAATATTAATTCTTGTTATTTAAAAACCAGAAAATTGAATTGTTAGTCGATGATGGCATAAATAGGCCAAAAGTATAACGTTAGTGGCATAAATAGGCCAAAAGTATAACGTTAGTGGCATGAATAGAGCGACATTTTAACAGATGACATAGATAGGCTATTTATGTTAGTTGAGTGCATTTTTAGGCCTTTTCCGAACTAGTTATTACTTCCATTGAGATTTGTCTTATGTTGAACCACTATAAATTAGTTTTATTATAAATAATTTATGTGACAATAAGATCTAAGTACATGATGAAACTTGTTTAAATATATTTATCCCATATTATTGCTTAAACATATTTGAATTTCAATCAAATTATTGAAATTCTTTTTAAATTTTATCATTTTTAATTTTTTAGGATAAAATGTACTTTTCTTTTTTCTAATAAGAAAGAATTTTTTAATTTTTTAGGTAAAATATTCTTTTCTTTTTTCTAATAAGAAAGTCACATATAAAGAACTCGTTATATGATCTAAGAGCTTTTGATATTTTCATTCCTCTCTTAGCTATAAAATTTACATAGTTCCAATTTTTACAGTATTAAATTTTCATTAGTATTCTACTTTCCCTTTTTATTTTGAATTTTATGCTAAAATATTATAATTGATAATATTAATGATAAACATAGATTTATATTAGCAAGATTATAGTTTATCTGGTTGAATAATGTGCAAAATTATTAATATGTCATAAAATACTAAAAACATATACGTCACTTGATATTATGACAAGAATCGTGGTGCACCCATGGTCTTAAAATATCCGTCTCTTTCCATGAATACTTTTCCCTACGTTTAAATTTTTCATTTCTTACTCCTTCATCAGATAATATGTAAAAATTTTACTCTCCTTTCTTAATTTATCTAAGTCAATCTTTCTTTTTCCCGATCTCTTCATATTTCAGAAACCCTTACATATTTTCTGTCTTTCTCTTTAATATTCTTACTCGCCTTCTTTCTCCAAGAAATTTAAGCTTCCAATAGTTCTATACTTCTATTGCTCGATAAAATCTTATCTAATAACAATATCTCAAGAAAGATTAAATGAATTGGTTATGTTACTAATTGAAAATGAATTATCAGGAGAAATCAACTATAAAAAGAATTATTAACACTTTGTATCTCAAGCTAGAAAATAGGCTTTAAATAAAAACATATTGTATAACTTTATATTAAAAATTTAAGCCTTATATTTTTTGGCTTTAGGGGCGCATATACTTGAGCGGCCCTTGTGGAACTAATGCATTTTTTTCTAGAAAAAACTAATCGAATAATTTAAGGGTTCTTAATTTCATGAATAGACGTTCTTAACCAAATTGCTTAAGGACCATTATCCAAGAACTTAGGATGAAAGGAGTTTAACTCACTAAACCTTTTCCATTAGCACTTAAACTAAATTCACAGAACCCAAGTTTCAATTAAAAAGAATGAATTAAATAGCTTTTATTTACTAACAATTACACAATTAGTGCTCCTAATAAGCTTCTAATCCATACAAGACTCCAGCGTGTTTTTCTGGCCCGTCTTCTACGAAATAAATATCCCTCATTTTCTGAAATGCATGCCACGTCAACAAGCTATCTGAACCGGCCTGGTGACATTTGCCGACCGCCCGGTCCACAGCCAATGCACTCGCAACCCGGTCTAACCCACCATAGAGGCTATTACAGAACCTCATCATATGTTTCACATCATAAACTTTGTTTCCAAAAAACGCCCTAAGAATTTCCAAAAAGTCCTCCAAACCACCAGGCAATTCCCGGCGCGTGAGAATCTTCACAAGGTACCCAAAGTCGTACGCGCTGTGAAACGTGACCCAACTTACTGAATCATTACATACCAGACCGGACGACATCATAAACTCTGCAAACCGGGCCGAGTCAATCCCACATTCTCGGTTCATCTCGAAATCAATCCCCTGTCGCCGGAGCAACTCGATAGAGTCCGGCGCGTATAGATCACGGGTCACATCAAAATCAGAGAAGTTGAACTGCCAGATGTACCGGTGACCTTCGCCGGAGCCCAAATCAGGTAAGTTCCCCTCAGCGTCAGATAACGTAAGACCGAGCTGAATAAGATTCAATACGTCAACGTTTGACTTCAATAACTTATACTGATCGGACGGCAAGTTTGTGCGCCGGCGACGACCGTA
Organism: Nicotiana glauca; assembly: GCA_026770625.1. NCBI lineage: Eukaryota > Viridiplantae > Streptophyta > Magnoliopsida > Solanales > Solanaceae > Nicotiana > Nicotiana glauca. The sequence goes on from MU768052.1 coordinate 12,527, forward strand.
AGAAACCTCAGCAGGCTTGAAAACAACACCGGGAAACTCCGTATCCATAGATATAAAAGGGTACTGATCAATCACCGTAGAGATGAGTTCAAATTCTGATTCAAGATTATCAGCCCATACTTCTCGAATTTTTATAGCCATGACGTTTAATCTCCAAAATCCTTAAATGGTTAATCTCTAAAATTGCAAAATAATTACGGGTTTTGAGGGAAAGAGAAGGTTGTTTGTTCTGGTGGGGAGTGTCAGGTGGAGAGTGGTTTTTATAGGAAGAAGGGTGAAGTGAATAAGGATAAAGAATATGTTAGTATTGCTTATTAGGAAAGGGAAAAGAAGAGGTGGGGATGTATTTAAATTAAGAAACAGAAAAGGAGGCAAGTGGAGAATTCAGTGGTTTGCAGAAGGAGAAGGGAAAGAGATGGGATGGTAAAATGAAATAGGGATGTTTTTGGTCTATGTTCGACGCGTTTGAGTTGTTTGACTGATGAAGTAAAAGGCTGCTACTATATACTAACATAAAATTTTGGTTTGTAAAGTAATAGTATTTAATAGTACACGCATTAAGTTATACGAGAATCATATATTATTTTACGTTAGATTAAACATCGAATAAAATTACATATATTAGCAATGCGGTAATATTTTAAAACGAAAAGGAGCTTTTAATTGTAATATAACAATCTCTTTATTATTTTTGACCGCACAACAATTTCTTCATTATTAAAAATCAGCGCATGAATAAGTCGGGCAGTATGAATAAGTCGGGCAGTATGATTTATGCATATCTTGTTTGATTCAAAAGTTGTTAAGCTTTTTTTAGGTAAATCAATCAAATAGACGAAGAGGTAAATTGCAGTCAAAGATAATAAACCCTAGGATCGTTTCGATAATTAGAACAGTAGTAATAGTAAAGGAGAGAGAGAGCGATAGAGAGATAATGAGTTTTTTTATTGCCAGTTATCCCCCTATTACAAGGTTCGGATCCCCCTTTATATAATGGGGGGATCTAGGCTTAGTTATTGGAACGATCACTTCGAAGTCTACTCTATAGCGGGGCCGACAAAAGGTCGAGGTCGTTTTCCCTCTTACCCCTGGTTCGTGTTCTCACATCGACTCATAGATATTCAGTGGTTGGTCGTGTCGACCGGAGGATATGTTTGGTCAAATTCAATCCCATACAGTTAGTCCCTCCGCTCGTCGGGGCCGCAACGAAATGCATCCTCGATGGGCGGAATCAATGCTTTCATCAGGGAGAGTTTGACTTGTTGACTTGTTACGACGTGACCGTTGGGAGACGGTAATCATACCTGTCAGAACGTTAAAGTAAAACATTTTGCTTTGGATGACGGCAGCATTCGCATGCGTCATCATTATGCACTTTCTCGAGGCAGAAAAAAACTGACGCTTTGGCGTCGATTTGAAGTCTGACGCCTCGATTCTGGCGCCATCCAACCTTATAAATAGAGGAAGGGTTTGATTTCGTTGAAGAACTTTGGTCATTCCTGAATTGTTCAGCCCTCCTCTTTTGATTTTCGTGTTCCTGCACTCCTCATCCTTGATCAGTGGTTCTTCTTCTTCTTTATTTCGTTTCGTGTGATCTTTTCCGAACATAAACATGCCTAAATCACGCCATGCCAAAGAAAGGGTTCCTGAAGGTTCTCCGTCGAATGCACTGCCCTCCTCCGATGGTGGGGAGATGGAAGTGGAAGAGTATATCAGTCCTCTCACGGTGGAAGCTTTGTTACCGAGGCATTCCTCGCCTCTGTGTGATTTTAACAAGGATTCCGCAGTTCTAGCTCCGGTGCATTTTGAGACGGGACATAATCATTTGGACGATCTCCGCACAAAATACGGCATTCCAGACCACGTAGAGATGGTTCCGATGGGGGAGGACCACGTCGACGTTCATAGGCCAGGCTATTATGCCTTTTATAAGTACTCCTTCTTGGTAGGCTATGGTCTTCACCTTTTTCCCTTGGCGGAGGAGTTCTGCAGATTCTACCACATCTGCCTGGCTCAGCTTACGCCGTATACACTTATAGTTATTCTGCTATTGACTAAATATGCAGCGTTGGCCGGATGTGGCATCTCCGTTCATCACCTCCTGCACTTTTTCACAGCCGGTTTCCTTAGATGGACCATGATGCACTTAAGGATGCGTTGTACAAAGGGATTGGTGGTTGGAACCGATGACCGACCGAGTGGTAAATTCTGGCACAAATATTTCTTTGTCAAGACGGAGCATATGGTCTCCAACCCTATCAGATTTTTAGAAATATGGAACAAAACACGTAAGTGCCGTAGCTCATCAAGTATTATGTTGCACGTTATTATCGTTGTTCTAACTTTCATATTGCAGTCATGACTCGCCCGCTCAGCCCGTTATCTAACTAAGGAGCTAGGTCACCGTCCTGCTGCCTCACGTGGAGGAAACCCCGACTTGGCCTGCCTTCATGCAACATTATGGCCCTCAGGTTTCTATAGGTAAACTTCTGATTTTGCTTCGTCGGTTAGACGACCTTTCCTAACTGTGATTTTGTGGTAATAGGTCGAGGTGCTTCTAGGAAGAAGGCGACAACCCCTGCTTTCTTGCGTCCTACTACCGCCGCGTACGCTCAAGATATTTTATGCGAGTCTGTTCGAGGGGGTCATTCTCTTACACCCCGTCAGGGAGCTACATCTGAGGCTGTGGCCGTAGGGGAGCCAACTTTGTCGACACAGGCTCCACAACCCGCCGACGAATCTACTCATGACGAGGAGTCGCTGGAAAGGAAAAGGAGAAGACTAGAGACATGAAAAGGGGTAGCTATTGAAGCTGACGATGGTGGACATCTCGGGTGGTCTTGGCGCCCACATTTATGGCCGACGCTATTCGGTCGGGGAGGTCGGCACGTGAGGAGAGAGCCAGCCCAAAGGTTAGCTTGGTGCATCCCGCTGAGGGGGTTCGTTGACTAATGTTGGTGGGCCTGACGTGGAAGCCAATAAATCGGGTTCTGATGTTGCCCCTGAGGATGTAAACGAGTTTTTGGGTTGTCATACCCACATGGAGGCGTCGACAGATGGATTTGCCCGTCATATAACAATCCCTAGGGATTGCAACTTGCTGCTGAATAGCGAGCAGGTCGCATCGTCGCTTACCCTGTTATGCGCCGCCCTTAAGAATGGGATGCTCAGGACAATGAACGATGTGGAGCTATCTCGGAAGATTGCCGGCATGGCTTTGCAGGTAGGTTTCATCACCTTACTACTTTTTCCCTTGCTCATTGTAGGATGAGTACGGAAATATGCTTACTTTTGTTTCTATTTTTTTTAGACCCTCGTCCTGGAGGTGGAGAGAGACCGTCGTGAGCGGAAGAGGACGGACCTCTACAAGAAGGTGTTGAGGAAGTATCGAAAATGCCGTGCTAAGCACCAAGCGATGGCTGACCTCTATCGACAGGACCCTGAGTTCCAAGTGTTCCGCGAGGGGCTTAAGGAGAGGGAGGCCCAGTTGGAACGTAGGGGGGCAGAACTGGAGGAGACGTACGGGGAGATTGTGAGGGTTGTTGCTCATAACAGTGAGCTGGAGGCTCTCCTTAGGGTGAAGGATGATGAACTCGAACTGAATCGAGGGGTGGCTGCAGAGAATGCCAACTTTTAGTAGAGGGTAGCAGGACCGACCGCTGAGCTTGATGTTAGAAAGGCGGAAATCGACAGACTTAAGGGCGAGCTAAGTGCTAATGCCGATAAATTGGCCCGTTATAGAGGCAAGTCGCCCCACCGAGGTCTGAGGAAGAGGATGCCATTCTATGCCCTCCCCGTCTCGTCCCCAATCTGGCCGGGATCCGGGTCGTAGCGCCTATGAAATGTGGGTCTATGCAGAGGCTCAGCTTGATATATACAAAGCTTTACACGCAGAGGGTCGAGCGACGGAGGCGGAGGTTCAGCCCGTACAAAAGAAACGCACACAGCTCGTGAATCATGTGGGTATTATCCCAACTCTCTTGATGGGGAGGATGCTACTTCTGAGGATGTTGATCGCCTTTACTCAGATACATGGTATGAGGATGTTTATACCACAGGGGGTGGTAGTTAGTTTAAACTTGTATATTTTTGCTTCCGCCTCTTCTTTGGCTGTGTGGTGTACTAAAATTCGTCCATGTGGACAAATGTATATAATTTTTGTTATAATATAGACTTTTGTTTTTGTCGCTTCATCTGTTTGTTGCTTCTCCTTTTTGTTGTTTTTGTTTTATACTTAGCCTTTTCGGGTACTGCCTTTTAGGAGATTTCATCGTGGTTCAAACGAGATCGAACTGATGTCGATGGACTTGTCCGTTAGGATGCTGCTTTGACTATCGTCGACGTAATATCCGTCGTGGCTCGAACGAGGTCAAACCAGCATCGATGGCCTTGGCCATTGGGATGTTGCTTCAACTGTCGTCGAAGTAGTATCCGTCGAGGTTCGAATGAAGTTGAACCAATGTTGATGGCCTTGGCCGTTGGGATGTTGCTTCGATTATCGTCGAAGTAGTATCCATCATGGTTTGAACTAATGTCGATGGCCTTAGTCGTTGGGATGTTGCTTCGACTGTCGTCGAAGTAGCATCTGTCGTGGTTCGAGCGAGGCCGAACAATGTCGATGGCCTTAGCCGTTAGGATGTCGCTTAGACTGTTATCGAAGTGGTATCCATCGTGGTTCGAACGAAGTCAAACAATGTTGATGGCCTTAGCCGTTAGGATGTCGCTTCGACTGTCATCGAAGTGGTATCCGTCGTGGTTCGAACAAAGTCGAACAATGTCAATGGACTTAGCAGTTAGGATGTCGCTTCGACTATCGTCGAAGTAGTATCCTTCGTGGTTTGAACAAAGTCAAACAATGTCGATGGCCTTAGCCGTTAGGATATTGTTTCGACTGTCATGGAAGTATCTATCGTGGTTCGAACAAAGTCGAACAATGTCGATGGCCTTAGCCATTAGGATGTCTCTTCGACTATCGTTGAAGTGGTGTATATCATGGTTCGAACAAAGTCGAACAATGTCAATGGCCTTATCCGTTAGGATGTCGCTTCGACTGTCGTCGAAGTGGTATCCGTCATGGTTCGAACGAAGTCGAACAATGTCGATGGCCTTAGCTGTTAGGACGTCGCTTCGATGGAGATTCAACTTCTATTCATATCATGGAGATTTCTGTTTACACAATGGAGATCGACACTTGTTCATATAATGGAGATTTCTACTTATACAATAGAGATCGACTTCTATTCGTGTAATATATATTTCTGCTTATACAATGGAGATCGACTTTTGCATATATAATGGAGATTGATTGGGGCAGTCCCTTAATTACTTCAGTCTAGAGACCATGTTGATGGACCGAGATGATGAATTGTGCTTTTGATCCACGGGGCATCCCCTTCACCGCCTCGTTAAAAACCTCCCAGAGAAAACCCAATTGGGACAAAACTCCAGTGAGGGAAAAAGAGTACGACTTAGGAGACTCCTCTTAGATGTGGGAGTGCTTGAGGTGAGCGATGTTCCAGTTGTTTTGGAGTGGTTTTCCCTCCATTCTTTCCAGTTGGAATGCTCCCTTATTTGCGGCTGCTGTGATTTTATATGGTCTGTCCCAGTTGGTTCCCAACTTTCCCTCGTTTGGGTCTTTCGATGCCAGTGTCTTGGCCTTGAGGACGTAATCGCCAATTTTGAGTGATCTTACTTGGCGAATTGGCTTCCTGGCCACTCAAACATGCACCAGATTTTAAAGCCGATACATAAACTTCTGTCTTTCCCATTTAAACACTTAAACTCCTAAAACCTAGAACTAATAAACACAATTGACCATTGACTCATCCCATGTGGCGTTAGTTGGTCCTAGTCAGCCCCTGCGTGAATGTCACGACTTTTAGGAGCGTGAGAGACCCCCTTCGTCTTTCCCATTTGGATCGTTCTTTCATGCATTTAGTCAAGAAAATATTCAACACTAGAAAAAGCTACAGACAACTTTAGTGAAAACTGCAAGATTGGCCAAGGTGGATTTGGTGAAGTCTTTAAAGTATAAATACGTACTACTGCCTCTTTTTTTTTAATCTCGTTTTCCCTGTTCTGTTTCTTTGTTTTGACAGAAGTAGTTCCGCTAAATAAGTTTAGAATGTTTCTGAAGTAGGGGACTCTGCCAGATGGTAGAGAAATTGCTATCAAACGAATGTTCTTAACTACCAAGATTCGGAATGAAGATATATCCAATGAGATAGACATTATCGGACAAGCTCAACACCATAATTTGGTTTGTTTCCTTGGTTGTTGTTTCATTGATGATGACAACTTTCTTGTTTATGAGTATCTGGAAAATAAAAGCCTTGATCTTATCTTATTCGGTAAGTAATTTGTTCTTAATATCTTTAGTCTTTTTCCTCCTTTCTCTAAAAGGATAGAAACAAATGCTAAGTCACATATAATTAGAATTTACTACTCCATATAGTATCCCAGTTATTTGGTCATCATCTTCTTAAACTCATCAAAGTTAAGGTAATCGTTGCCGTCAGCATCGACGGAGCTGATCATTTTGGTACAGTCCTGAACGGAGCAGCTTTCTCCCAAACGAGTCAGGATCTGGTGGAGCCCGGCGGCGGAGATTAAGCCGTTATTGTCCTGATCGTAGAGGTCAAAGGCTTCACGAAGCTCGTTAACGCCGCCGTCACCGACGCCATTAATGTCGCCCTTGTAGAACTCGACAAATTCATCGAGGTTAAAACAATCGGTTGGGTTTAATTTCACGTCATTGACGTGTACCGGTCTCATTGGTCATTTGCTGACTGGATGGACACATTGGCAAATATGTAATACACGCGCATAGGGTCAAGGATAAAATATGTTTATTAGTTCTAGGTTTCAGGAGTTTAAGTGTTTAAATGGGAAAGACAGAAGTTTATGTATCGGCTTTAAAATCCGGTGCAAGTTTGAGTGGCCAGGAAGCCATTTCGCTATCTTACTTTGGTTTTTCTTTTGTAGTATCTCTCTACCTATTGTTTTTAGGCTATCATTCTTATATGGGCCATGTCTCTCCATTCTTCGACTTCATCTAGGTCTTGTAACCTATTTTCATCGTTACCCGCTCCGCTGTCATGGGAGTATCTCAGGCTTGGCTCCCCGATCTCGACGGGTTTGACTGCATTGGTTCCATAGACTAGTGAATATGGCGTTTCTCCCATTCTGGACTTTGGCGTTGTTCGGTATGCCCATAGTACTTCAGGCAGTAATTCGGGCCATAGCCCTTTAGCTTCCTCGAGCTTCTTTTTAAATATATTCAATATTACTTTGTTGGAAGACTCGGCTTGACCATTGGCAGCTGGGTGGTATGGAGTGGAGAGTATCCGCTTGATGTGCCATTTTTTGAAGAACTCAGTCATTTTCTTTCCGATGAACCGAGGCCCATTGTCGCAGCTGATTTCTTTGGGGATGCCGAAATGACATATAAGATTTTTCCGTATAAAAGCGATGACCTCCTGTTCGCATATTTGGGCGTACGCACCTGCTTCCACCCATTTAGACAAATAGTCAGTTAAAACTAAAAGGAAAGGTACCTTTCCTCATCCAGCCGCCAGGGCCGATTATGTCCATCCCCCAGTTTATGAAGGGCCATGGCGAAGTGACTGAATGGAGGAGTTCTCTCGCTTGATGTATTATGGGGGCGTATTTTTGGCACTACTCACATCTCTGGACGTAGTTAGCTGCTTATTTTTTCATAGTAGGCCAGTAATAGCAGGCACAGATAAGACATCGGACGAGGGCGCGGTTCCCAGTATGGGCACCGCAATGGCCCTCATGCACTTCCTCCAATACTTGTCTTGTTTGGTGGGGTCCGAGGCATTTAGCGAGGGGGCCGCCGAACGTTCTTTTGTAGAGGTCATGATTTACTAGGCTGTATCAGGCAGCTTGTACTCGTAGTTTCTTGGCTTCTTTTTTGTCTTACGGGAGTGTTCCGTCCTACATATAGGATACAAAGCGGTTGCGCCAGTCCTAGGTTAAGTTCAAGGAAAATACCTCGACGTAATCTATGGCTGAATGGTGGAGACTGACCACGTTTCCTTTGTTTATATTCTTGGTGGATAATGGTAGCTTGGCTAGGTCATCTGTTTTAATGTTTTGTGCCCTAGGTATCTGCTCGAGGCGGCATTCGTCGAATTCAGGCATCAGTTTGTGGATCTCTCATTGATACTTTTATAGTCTTTGTTCTTTAATTTGGAAAGTCCCGGTGACTTGATTTATGACGAGTTGATAGTCGCATGGAGGATCTGTCGTCGGGCTCCGTACGTGAGTGCTACCTTCATACCTGCAACCACAGTCTCATACTAGGCCTCATTGTTAGTCATCTCGGGACATCATATGGACTGGCAAATTACTTCGCCTATAGGGACTTCGAGGAGGAGTCCCAATCCCGATCCCGAGGCATTCGAGGCTCCGTCAGTATAGAGGGTCCAAATGTCGGTAAGAGTGGAGGCACGAAGGGCATCTTGTTCTGCTTCCAGCAGAATTTCTGCACTGAAATCGGTGACAAAATCGGCGAGTACCTGCGACTTAATAGCAGTTCGCGGGTGATACGTGATGTCGTGCTCGCTGAGCTCTATGGCCCATCTGGCGAGTCTACCTGAGAGCTCAGGTTTATGCAGGATGCCCTTTAGGGGAAATGTTGTTATTACTTTTATGGGGTGACGTTGAAAGTAAGGTCTAAGTTTTCGTGAAGCTACGACTAGTGCCAGAGCCAGTTTTTCAAGGTGTGGGTACCTTGTTTAGGCATCGATTAAGGTCTTGCTAATATAGTAAATGGGGGATTGTGTACCTTTATTTTTGCGGACCAGAACTACGCTAACGGCGGCTTCTGATACTGCTAGGTAGACGATCAGGTTTTCGCCTGGGTCCGCCTTGACGAGTAGTGGTAGTGAGGACATGTATGCTTTCAATTTCTTCAGGGCGTCGATACACTCTTCGTTCCATTGTACCCCATGGTCTTTTCTTAGTATATTGAAGAACTTGTGGCACCTGTTCGAGGATCGTGGAATGAATCTTGATAGGGTGGTTATTCACCCCGTCAATTTTTGTACTTGTTTCTTGATGTACAGTACCTCAGGTATTGCGTCTATGGCCTTGATCTGATCCGGGTTGACCTCGATACCTCGTTGTGACATAAGGAAATCCAAAAATTTTCCTGAGGTCACACCGAAGGCGCATTTTTCCGGATTCAGTTTTATCCCGTACCGTTTCAATATCTTGAAGGCTTCTTTTAAATGACCGATATGATCTTCTTTCTTTGCCGACTTCACTAGCATGTCATCGATATAGACCTCCATAGTCTTGCCTAGCCGTTCCTTGAACATCTTGGTAACTAACCTCTGGTATGTGGCCCCTGCGTTCTTGAGTCCGAATGGCATCACATTACAACAGTAAGTCCTTTGGTGGGTGATGAAAGTTGTTTTCTCTCGATCTTCCTCGGCTATTAGGATTTGGTTGTAGCCAGAGTAGGCATCTAATAAACTCAGCAGTTCATGTCCTATTGTTGCATCGATCAGTTGGTCGATATGGGGCAATAGAAAGGAATCTTTTGGACGTGCCTTGTTAAGATCGGTGAAATGTACGCACATTCTCCACTTGCCGTTTTTATTTTGAACATGACCACATTAGCGACCCATTGGGGGTATTTCGATTCTCTGATGCAGCCATTGGCCAGCAATTTGTCTACGTCTTCACTGACTGCCTCGTTAATTGCGGCATTGAATTTCCTCCTCATCTGTTGTACGGGCGGATAGAGTGGATCGACATTCAGCCTATGAGTAGCGATGTCTTTTGGGATCCCCGGCGTATCTGAGTGTAAAAAAGCAAATAGGTCGGCATTATTAGTAAAAAATTCACGATACTTACCTCGGTCGAATAGGTTGTATCCGATATAACCTTTTTTTGTATTGTCGACGTCGTCCAGATGTACCTGGTGTAAGCACGTGATTTTTGTCCCATATGAACTACTCCCAAAGAAATCAAAACAAAAATTATCTGTTTTATTGTGTGCATTTTTATGAATTTTTGTAGTATTTTATGTCATTATTTGCCGGTGTCCGTGCATGTTTATGTGTTTAAATAAATGGAAAATACAAAAATAGGTTGCAAATGTATCTAGGATTTGATTTTACAATTCTTGAATTAAGTAGTAAATTACTTATTTTACAAAAACGAAAAATATGTATATAAATGTATTTTCTTGCATTTTAGTGTTTAATGTCAAAGTTGTATGATTCGATATTTAATTACTTATGATAATTATTATTTAAAGTTAATTAGCATTTTAAAGTTGATTTGGGATTATAATTTGATTTAGGAATATTAGTATTAATTTTGGGAAAATAATTATAAAATAAAAGAAAAGAAATAAAGAAGAGAATTCGGAATTGGACCAAACCCCATATTCTTGAAAAGGCCCAAACCAAAACACACCCAAACCTACCCAAACAAGCCCAAAAGCAATCCCACCCGGTCCGGATTAATTCATATCCAAGACCATTTAAACGACGTAGTATGATAGGGAAACTACGTCGTTTCAATGTCAATCAATCCCAGCCTTCCATTTAAACCCCATCCGACGGTCCAAAAGCCCTGACCCAACACATTTAACCTACCCGACTCGCCTTTCCTTAAACCGATCCAACACCCTTGTAACCAAACGACCACGTTTCATATAAGTGGGTTGATCCAAGCCGTTGATCTCAGTTGATCCAACGGCCTGGATTCAATCTTCCCCCTAGTATATAAGGCTCCAGACGACCCCAACCCCCTAATCCAAACCCCACCCTCCCTCGTCTCTAACAGCTCAGAGACGAGCTCGTCTATCACCGCCCTCCGCCCGCCGAAAATCGCCTCACGGCGGTTCCTGTGGCCCAATGACCCCCAAATTTACACCATCTTTTCACCTCAACCTCCCCATCTCCATGCCACCCTTAGCTTCTCTCGAATCCTAGCCCAGCCCTTCGAATATTCGAAAAACCAAACGGCTTTTCCGGCATCACCTCCGATGGCCACCAGATTTACACCCTAGGTCCTCCTCCACTTCCTATTCACAAAACCCAACCCCTCTTCCTTCGAATGTTACTGGAACTCGTCGAATATCAATTTTAAGGCCATGAACCCTAGCGCCGCCACAAAATTCCTCGTGGCGGCGCCGCTTCCAATCAGTCCCAAACAAACACCCTATGACTTCCTTGACCCCCTCACCCCTAATCCACCAATAGTTTCTCTCGAATCCCTCCCGAACTGTTCGAATATTAGGTCAGAGTTCGAACCAAAAAAAAAACCAATCAGCAAGTTTAAAGGTTTGTGGTTGGAATTAACTTCAGTTGTGTGCTCTCGATTGAGAACACACAATTGAAGTTTATTCCGGTCACAAATCCAGGGAATCGTCAAAGTTTAAGTCAAGGGCAGTGTCCGATTAGTTTTGAGGTAAGTTTGCTTTTCTCTTTCTCTTGTGTTTATTATTTATTTGCCTCTGTTTCTTCTCCTTGTTCTCTTTTCTTTGTATTCGTTCTTATGATCCGTACAGCCTTCCTTTTGCTTCATCTATTCTCTTCTGCTATGGTTAATTAATTGTTATGTAAATAAGGGTTAGCTGAAATTGTTTGTCGTTTTGTTGTTTGCTTCATGATTTTATTAGTCTATTTTTTTTGTGTCCATACGTGCATTCAAGTCCCGTTTTCCCCTGTTTTTGTTTAATTGAATTAGATCACTCTGTTTTTACGACTTAATTAATAATTTGGTTGATCTTCTGGTAATTTGTTCATATTAATTTCTTAGCTTAATTGGGTTATTGTGCTAAATTGGTTTGATTAATTTGGGTTCTGTTAGGAAATTTTTTTTTGGAGTCTGTGATCTGGCAGTAACTACAGGTAAATAGCAATAACTACAGGTAAATTTGGTAGTCTAAACCTTAGAATTAACAGGGGAATTCGGGGGTATTTTGGGCACAATGGGGGCTGCTGATTAATTAGAGGCTGCTAAGAACTAAGTGGAAACCCTCCTAAGTGGAATTGAAAAGGTTAAAAACAAATAATAATGGGAAATGCACTTATTGATTTTTAGGATTGAAATGGGCATTATTGGTTAAATAAAAAGCACTAAACTAAGTGGATAAATTAAAAATTAAAAGATAAGATTGATAGTGAGGAGTGCACTCATTGGTTGCCTATTTAAAAGGCTGGAAACGAGAGTTTTAAAAAAACACTGAAAAAAATACCCTGAAAACCTATTGAAAACATTCTGATAAGATTGAGCGACCATGGAGAGCATTTTGATAGAAAAAGGAGATTCTAAAAGCAATCTGAAAAATTGAGAGAGAGATATACATCCTTTAAGAGATTTTAGTTGAAAAAGATTGAGGGCATTAAGAGCGATTCAGAGATTGAAAAGATACAGAGGATTCATTTGAAGAGAGTAAAAAAGTCAAAGATTCTTAAAAATCAAAGACAATTATTTTTCTACTGTTTCATTGGTTTTTATGATCACATTTCTAAGATTTTCTGTTATCTGTGATTCATTTGGATGTTAGAAGGATTTAGTTCTTTCAAAATTGGTTTTAAGTCTTGATTTCAATTTTGTTGGATTTTTGTTCAAGTGAATCCTTTTTTTTGAGGTTGCTGGGTATCAATTTCGGGTTCAATTTGGTTTTTGCATATTGTTGTATTCATTCTGGACTGTGTTGAGTGTGTTTCTGGTTTGAAATTGGGTTTTGCCGTTGTTGTTTGAGCTCCTGTTGTTGCTTCTGTTTAGCTGACTGCCCTATTCCTCCTTGTTTTACTTCGCATTCCAGGTACACATTCCTAATCCTGAACGTGTAAAATGGCTCATATGAATTGAAGAAATGGAAATCAAAGGATGTGATGATGTTGTGCTCTTAACTAGTTTTTTTTCCTTTTGTTTTGCTTTGGTTATCTGTAATTTTATGTTATTGGACATGTAGTAAGAATTGGTGCTTAGTATTTCATATATTACGCGATGGTTTAGATAAACTAATTTAAGTGTAATTGTTAGGTACTACTAGACTGTAATGGTTTGGATTTTTCTGATTCTATGTTTAGAACTATGATAGAATATTTTTGGATTTGTAGGGATATGTATTAGGAGTCATTGTCATCAAGTCTCATGCATAAGTGGAAATTACATTAGGGTTGGTTATCTAGTGCTTTAGTAGTTGTCAATTAATAGTTTTTTTTATGATTGGCATGATATTGTGTTTAAACTTCAAAAAAAAAGATTCGAGGTAGTTGCCAATTTAGTGTTCTTCAGTGTTGCAATAGTTTAGTAGCTGTCAGTTTAGTTCCGTGGATGATTAGTGGCAATTTCACAGGATTTGTTGAAGTTTCCTCCTATATAAATTTTTAAAGTTAATTTGAGATTTGAAGTTTGCACATCATTTAGCGCCAAAGGTTGAACTTTAATTTTTGTGTTTAAAGAATGCCATCAATCAGCATGTCTACCTTTGTTAATTTGGTTCCTTCATAACCGTTCGGAAACAAGCTGGGCATTTCAGCGACTCGAAGTTGAGTCTTCGCTCATTAGTGTTAGAGTCATGGGGTTTTGGGCATATTGATTATGAATTTGAAAAGACTCGCCCAGAATCAGATTTGCATGTATGGCATCGTTTGGGCCTGTTTAACTTCGTTGGCCTAGCTCCCTTGTTTGTTTAATGATGGCAGATTTTATGGATTGGGGTTTTTTTTGGGGGGCCCAGGATTGTATTGGTAATTGGTCTGTCAATAATTAATTGGTAAGTTTGGGCCTTTCGAGCTAAGTAGCGTACTCGAGCTAAGGATTTCTTCAGTAATGGAGATCGCCTTGTTCGAGTTCAGACTTGAGCTTAGGGCCCGAATCTCCTTAATGAGATTTAATTCTTAATGTTAAATTAAATTTTCGGAATAGAGACGAATCATAATAGCTAATAGTAGTTCATCTTTAGGACATCCTTTAAAATAAATTGAGGTGCGCCGCGCCAAACAAAATTGGCAAGTTGTGTGGCCCTCTTTAATTATGCTTTTAAAATCCTTAGAATTTGAGGCGTGCCATTTAGCAAATTTCCATGGCCCTCGCGAAGTTAATAACGCGTTATCCTCTTTAAGCGCGATTTTAATAAAAATTACCTTCCTAAACTCGGGTGTGCATTTCATACGACCCAAATCCAAATCCCAAAACGTTGAATAAGAATGTGTCGAGGATCCGGGTGCATTTCATGTGACGTGATCCAAAAACACGTTCTTAAACGACGTTTAGTTTCTTAATAATTGACTAAAAACGGTAAATAATTCTAAAATTGCACTATAGGTTTTAACATGTATAAAAATTAGATTTTAGCCAAATATAGCATTTGAGCGACCGTGCTAGAACCACGAAACTCGGGAGTGCCTAACCCCTTCTCCTGGATTAACAGAATTCCTTACCCGAATTTTTGGTCCGCGACTGTAATACAGAGTCAAACCTTTTCCTCGATTCGGGACTCAAACCGGTGACTTAGGACACCATAAATCTCCCAAGTGGCGACTCTGAATCTCAATATACGAATCCCATTTCGATTGTCACTTCAAGTTGCAAATAACTCCCTTTATTATACCCTTCCCTGGGGTGTAGTAAGTGAAAAAGGAGGTGTGACAGCTCTGGCGACTCTGCTGGGGACATAATCCAGAACCATTGGTTCAGGGTTGGAAATTCGAGCTTGGAATAATTGTTGTATTTGGCTTATTTATTATATGATTTTTATTTGATGTTTTAGGCTTACATGAGCTAAATGTTGATTTTTACCGCTTTGATAGTTTTTGAATTGTGTATATTAACTGCATTCTCACGCACCCCCTCTGAGTCTTCTTGAAATTAAAATTGGGCATTTTCTTGACATAGCCCGCTTTCTTTGAGATAGTCGAGGTTCTTGGCACCCGGTGAAGGATTTTAGTCACACATGTTTTAGGCGGGGAGCGCCACCAGTTAAACCGGAAAGCAATGCTACCGGTACACTGAGCCTCCTTGGCTCGAGTTGTCCGCTCGAGTAAGTCAGTCTAGATGCTTTCTCCAATAAGATTTGAGCCTAGAAGAACAAACATCATAACTGGATATCCCTTGTAGGAACGTTTTATTTGCATCACATGCATTTGACCTTGGAGATTCAACACAGGGGTTGGATCTGTCTAGGACAGGTGTACCTGAAATGAAAAAGACAATCCTGATGCATCTTACTTGCTACTTGGGAATTCATTTGCTTCGGGGTTGCATGTTGACCGACTTTTTAAATAATGAGAGGAGAATCAAAGAAAAATGAAAAAAATAGAAAAAGAAAAACATTTTTAAGGAAAAATCAGGATTTGAAAATGATAGCAAAAAAAATTTTTGTTTTCCTTTTGAAAAAAAAAATAGTTGATTTTATTTCCGCCAAGTCCGGAAGAACTACGTAAGTTTGATTCTCACCGAATATGAGATACGTAGGCAACCCATATCGGGTTCAACTATTTTGAAAATATTAAATTTAGGGGTAAATAAATGTCATTGCTTTGTCATGAGTGAAGATAATTCCATTCTTGGGAAACATAGCCAAACGCCTACAAAAGGGCGCCGGAGGACTGTTTTGCAAGAACAACTACCTATAGTCATTTCTTAAAACTTTCTTCGGTTAGCAAAACACAACCTTTAAATCTTCTTCAAGTGCCGAAAGGCCGTGTTGATGACACCGGATATTTTTTTTTTAAAATGGCAAAAAATAATGACGATTTTCTCTTCATATAAAAAATGGTCATAGTCTGTATATAGTTTAGGAGAGTCTTAATTTTTATTTTTATTTTTTTAGGATCACCATGAGTTCTCTACAAAGAAGTGGCCAGAAAACGGCGAGGGACGAAACACCTCCTATGTTCATGATCCGAGATAAGACCCCGAGCAGTCTCTGTAATTGGTGGAATAGTTTTGCTACCTGGGAACGAAATCAAGTTTTTAAACACCTCAAGTTCCTCACAGACGTCATGGGAATTGAGCCTAACAGGAATCTGATTGAGGCTTTGGTGGGTTTTTGGGACCCGACAAACAATGTCTTCAGGTTCAAAAATTGTGAAATGACACCCACATTGGAAGAATTAGGTGGGTTCACGGGATTCGGGAGAGACCTTCATAGGAAAAAACCTGTCGCTCCAAGGAAAGTGGGTGTGAACAAATTTTTGAAGAAATTATGCCTTCGTCGAATCCCAATGGGTTTCTTAAACAAAGGCTGGGTTTCATTGGAATACGTCTATGACAGGTTTGGAGACGAGAAAGGATTTGAGAAATTCTCAACCACAGAATTCGTCAACCAACTAAGTTACGACGCTTGGAGGGAGTTGAGAATCTTTGCATTCATGATTTTGTTTCTAGGGACCATGGTCTTTCCAGAGAGTGATGGGTGCATCAGAATTCGATTATCAGTGGTAATCTCATATTTACAAAGTAGCGAGGAACATACCATTCTTCCTATGATTTTGGGAGACATTTTTCGGGCTTTGACCCAATTCCAAGAAGGTGGAGATTACTTCGAGGGATGCCACATTTTGATGCAGATGTGGTTCATAGAGCATCTTTATCACCACCCAATAGTTATAAATTTCAATGAAAAATGGCTGAATTACATTCGTTGTCATCCAAGCAGGGCTGCAAGTTGTAATCTTCCAAATGGGGTGAGGGCCTTGCAGGAATTACTTGGTTCACTGGATGCAGATAAACTCACTTGGAACTATTATTGGTTCCCTTCTTCTAAGGTCATGCACATGTCTACATATCGCCCATTCTACATACTCATGGGTTTCAGGGGTTTCCAACCATACACACCATTACGCATCATGCATCAGCTAGGGAGAGAACAAAAGAGGCCCCCGATCGAGGACATGCACCCATTCGTATGGGAATTCACAAGAGAGGAACCCCCAAAGAAATCTTATGAACAAAAGGTTTGATTTGGTAGTCGATTTTTTGATATAGATGAAATGGTAGCAGACCGCGAACGAGGGGAATTAAGCCTTGTATACCTTGTGGTTTCACAACCAAGCTATACCCGAGCAAAGACCCGAAAGGTCCGTAAGGTATGCAGTTGATTAGGAAAAGAAGATAGAGTCCATAGTTAGAAATGCTAAAAGGGAGGTGGCACGAGAGTTCCAATCTAGTATTGACGCTTTACAGGAGGACAAGGGAATACTGGAAGCGGCCGTGGACATACAACAGGCTTATTTTGAGTAGGAAAGGGTTAATTGGGTATAAGAGAAGCAAGCACTCCAAGCCCAGATTCAAAAGATGAAGACAACTGCAAAAAAAGTAAAAAAGGAGCCAGGCTGATGAAAAACTCATAAACAGTCTTGAAAAGAAAGCCCTCGAATATCAAGAGAACTTGGAAAAATCGGAAGTTACTCTGACGAGGATCCAGGCCAGATGGACAAGGGGGGCAGAGCAGCGGGCACTTCATATGCAGCAGATAAAGAGAGATTACGAGGGGACCATCACCATCCTGAGAGAAAGAATAGTCACTCTCGAAGATAAGGTTGTCAGGCAAGCCAGAGATTTCAGAGCAGAGAGGAAACACTGTTATGATCTGATGACGCGGATGGAGAATGAACGAGTTTAAAGATCAACTCCTACATAACTCTAGAATGCTGGAAGCTCGGGATCGAAAGGTAGAATGACTGTTGTGGGAGAAAAATAGGATTAGAGAAGAGGTCACAAACATCGCACGTTACATTATGGCAAAATGCCGAGCATGCGAGAACATGACCCGTACCACCTTTTTTGCGGCAGTGATGACATTCGTCCGGCAAATAATGAGCAATCTGGAGAGGCTTCAAAGGGATCTCGCACCAAGGCCTGCGGCAAGGCCGAATGATGCCTCGCGGGCCCTAGGAAAATTTAAAGCATTAGTATATTCTTAATCTTTGTTTCGAGTCTCTTTTGTTAAACCTTGTAAGACTGTCAGTCAGTCCTGTAAGTTTTGTTTTGTTCGTCTTTAAAGTTTGTAAACTTTGTTCAAGTGGCTTAATAAAGGTAGTTGTTTGTATGGAAAATATTTTACTACGGCCAGAACTACGCTCGGTCTGATTCATGCGGGGACATGATATGTAGGCAATCCACATAAGATTAGATCACCATTAAAACAAGGGAAAGAAAGAAAGAAAGAAAGAATAAAAGAAATTTGAGAGGCGCTAAAAGAGGGGCACAACTATTAAAAGTCGGAATGACACATGAGATCGAAGTGAATGTCATGATAGAAATGGTTAAACTGCCTAGGTGCATTGCATCCCAACGTGCGATTACCTATTTGTTAAACTCTAAAAACTAACAAGTTTGTTGTTCTTCCAGAAATTTCAAGCAATTAGTTTACTTAGAGCGTACTGGCACAATACCACTATCGGACCAGATCAAAGGGGCCGATACCGGTAATAATGTCTAGCCCTGATAGAGAAGGAAACACTGAGGTAGAATAGGTAGACGTACAAGCAATGAAAGACGAGGTGTACAAATTCAAACAGCAGATGGTTGAGATGTACCAAGCTTGGACAAGTGGTCATCCAACACCATCCTATCCTGCTAACCCCACTTTTATCCCAATACCCGCCCAGTCTCCGGAACAACTTGTTTCGAACTTATCACCTAACTTTCCTACATATCAGCCACACCAGACAACCACCTCCCGGACACCCCCAATGCCAAAAACAAATCCATACCCTCCACCACCAATTACCCCTGCTTTCGTGGCACCTCCACCAGCCACACTCCACAAGTCCTCCAGCGAGCCTGTGTTCCAAACTCAGGAGCATCAGTATTACCCTCCTGAACCCACCTTCAAAGCACCTGAACCATACCCTTTCCCTCTTCAGCTTGACAACCCGGCAGAACCCGAAAAGCAGAACAAGAATCCAGAGCAGGAAGAAATGTTTCGAAAAGTAAAGAGCCTAGAGCAATCTTTTCGAAGTATGCAGGGTCTGGGTGGCCAAGTCAGTGTAATATAAAGATTTATGCTTGTTTCCAGATGTTCAGCTGCTAGCCGGGTTTAGGATGCCTAAGTTCGATCTGTATGACGGGCATGGTGATCCCGTGGCACATTTGCGAGGATTTTGCAGTAAGTTGAGAGGGGCGGGCGGAAAAGATGAGTTGCTAATAGCGTACTTCAGCCAGAGTTTGAGCGAGTCTGCATTGGAATGGTATACACGACAAGACCATGGTAGATGGTACACCCGGGATGACTTGGCACAAGCATTCGCCGGCCACTTCCAGTACAATCTACAAATGACTCCAGATCGTCTGTCGTTGATAAAACTAGAGAAAAAGCCTGGAGAAAGCTTCAAGGAATACGGTTTCCGTTGGAGGGAACATGCTGCAAGAGTCGATCCTCCAATGAAAGAAGGAGAAATGGTTGATTACTTTTTGCAAGTTTTGGAGCCAACCTATTTTGGTCACTTGGTGACGGCAATTGGCAAGTCTTTCAACGAGGTTATGAAAATGGGTGGCATGATCGAGGAAGGACTCAAATCCAACAAAATCATAAGTTACTCGGCAATCAAAACAACCACTCAAGCTATCCAGAGCAGAACTGGGGGTGTGCTTGGGAAGAAAAATAAAGAAGAGGTGGCAACGGTTGATTCCAGAGCCTGGTTCAGATCTAGAGGCCCCTCACCCTACTATAACCAACCCCGACTCCACCAAAAAAATTACTCTGACGCTCCATACGACCATCCATAACATTACTACCTACCACCAGATCCTCACTTTTCCATCCACCATGCTCAGACATATGTTCAACCTCCCTTCCACGCACCATGGCGTGCACCGGCCCCACAAAATAACTACCCACCTCCAAGAGCATACAGAAACCCATTTGGTATAGGTTTCCATCCGAACCAAGCCTTTAAAAATGAGAGGGCACAAAAGCAAAAGACTTTCACTCCACTGTGAGAGTCTTACACCAGTCTGTTCCACCGACTAAGGCAGCTGGGATTATTGAATTCGGTTGAGGCAAAACTACCAAACCCCCCTCCGAGAAATCTTGATCACTCGATATGTTGTGAATATTGTTCGGGAGCCCATAGACATGACACGGAGAAATGTTGGAGGTTGAAAAATGCTATTCAGGATCTTATCGACACTCGTCGAATAAAGGTGCAAACCCTAAAAGAACCCAACATCAGCTAGAATCCACTCCTAGCCCATCATGATACCAATATGATTGAGTTGGTACGGATAGAAGGAGGGTCTAAAAACCCCTCTCAAACCGTAATGATGATCAGGTCAAGTGAAGGAAGGCTGGCAAAGGAATCAACTAGCAAAAAGTCGTTGGTCAGTGAGAAGGAAACCAGTGGTGGTGGTTTAGAAGGAGTCTCCAAACAAAGTAATGGTAAAATGGGGAGAGACAAAGGTGGTCGTGCCAGGAGCAATAAGCAGACCCGTTCTAATTATGGAAAGTGCTCGCATAGACCCAGTCATTATCAAGCCAGCGGTCCAATTGCCGACGGTTGACAACAAAGCCATCTCGTGGAATTATGACTGGGTAACAGTGACCTATAAGGGAAATGAGGTCAAGGAAGAAGTTTGTGAGGTCCAAGGTCTAACTCGCTCGGGAAGGTATTTTTCTCCCGCGAAATTGAGAAAAGCCAATCCAGCAGCAGTAAAGAAGCCAGTGACCGAAGAAGAAGCAGAAGAGTTCTTAAAGAAAATGAAGTTGCAGGATTGTTCCATCATAGAGCAGCTAAAGAAGACACCGGCTCAAATTCTTTACTTTCATTATTGATCCATTCTGATGAACATCGGCAGGCATTGATGAAAATCCTGAATGAGGCCCATGTACCTGACAAGATCTCCGTCAATCATTTGGAAAAGATCGCAAATAGGATATTTGAGATAAACAGGGTCACCTTTGCCGATGATGAGTTACCCAAAGAAGGTACCGAGCATAATAGGGCCCTCTATCTTACAGTTAAAGGTGAGGAATATGTGGTTACCCGAGCTTTAGTTGACAATGGTCTAGTGCAAACATTTGTCCTCTCTCTACATTAAACAAATTAAAAGTGGATACCAACAGAATTCACAAGAACAACGTTTGCGTTAGGGGGTTCGACGGCGGGGGTAAAGAATCGGTCGGTGATATAGTGCTGGAATTGACAATTGGGCCTATGGAATTCACCATGGAATTCCAAGTGTTAGATATGGAAGTTTCCTACAACCTTTTGTTGGGACGACCCTGGATTCATGCTGCAAAGGCGGTTCCGTCTACCCTACATCAAGCGGTTAAGTTTGAGTGGGACCGACAAGAGATTGTGGTTCATGGCGAGGACAATCTGCGCTCCCAGAGCGACACTGTTGTGCCCTTCGTGGAGGTAGAGGATGGCGTTGGGCCATAGGTATACCAAGTTTGTGACACAGTATCGGTCGAGAAAATTCCGGAAGGGGAACATATTCCAAATGCAAAGATAACCTCTGCATACGTCATGGTAGCCTGTGAAATGTTGGGGCACGGCTTCATGCCCGGTAAAGGATTGGGTGCATCTCTTCAAGGTATTGTACAGCCGGTATCCTTACCAGAAAATGTGGGAACCTTCGATTTAGGGTTTAAACCTACAGCTGCAGACATCTGAAGAGCTAAGAAGATGAAGCAAAAGGCATGGGTCCTTCCAAAGCCAATCCCGTGCCTGTCCAGATCTTTCGTCAGGCCTAGAAAACAGCTGGCCTCAAAAGTTCCTGGGTCATTTTTTGGTGTGGATGGAGATTTGAATAAAGGTTTTGAAAGGCTATTCGCTGAGATTAACATGGTAGAAGCTGGGGAAGGGTCCAGTAAGGCAGATGTGCAGTTCGTGGGACAAAAGGCAAAGATCAATAATTGGAGGGCTACTCCTCTTCCCACTCGGAGGGAGTCTTGGTAGTTGGCTCTGATTTTCCTTCCTATTTGTATGGATTATTCTAGGGTAGTAATCCAGATTTCTTTTATTTTTAGTTCGTCAAAGTGTGCAAAACCTTGTTATCCCCTACTTTAATAAAATGAAAGTTTTTCTTCATTCTTTATTTTATTTTATTTTAATCTTGTTTTTCTTCTTTTCTTTTCTTTTCTGTACATTTCCCTTTATAATGGTCCTAATGACATGGCATGCATAAGGAATCCTCAGCCCAGTCTAGAAAATCAATCTGATTTCCAAATGATAGTGCAAGAAATAGAAAATGATGATAATGAGTCAGAATACGATGAAGATGAAACCTTCGAAGAGATTAGTAGGGAACTAAGTCAATTCAAAGAAACCCAAGCCCAACTTAAACGATACAAAAGCCATCAATCTAGGGGACGCGAATAACATCAGAGAAACCCAAATAAGCGTCCATCTTGAATCGAACATCAGGGAAGAACTAATCAAAGGACTTATTGAATTTAAAGACATTTTTGCGTGGTCATTGATGACATGCCGGGTTTAAGCACTGATTTAGTGGTGCACAAATTGCCCACTGACCTGGCATTCCCTCCCGTCAAGCAAAAATTGAGGAAATTCAAGACTGATATGAGTGTGAAGATCAAGGAAGAAATAACCAAACAGCTAGATGCAAAGTTTATTCGAGTCACTCGATATCCTGATTGGTTGGCTAACATTATGCCGGTGTCAAAGAAGGACGGGAAGATTAGAGTATGCGTTGATTATCGCAATCTCAACAAAGCAAGCCCAAAAGATAACTTTCCACTACCCAATATCCATATCTTGATTGATAATTGTGCAAAGCAGGAGATTGGATCTTTTGTGGATTGCTATGCCGGGTATGATCAGATTCTAATAGATGAGGAAGATACAGAGAAGACGACTTTCATCACGCCATGGGGAACTTATTGCTATCGAGTAATGCCATTTGGTTTAAAGAACGTTGGGGCAACATACATGTGAGCAATGACCACTATATTCCATGATATGATCCATAAAGAGATTGAGGTGTACGTGGATGATGTGATCATTAAATCAAAGAATCAGGCTAACCACATAGCAGATTTAACGAAGTTCTTTCAGATGCTTCGCAGGTACGACCTCAAACTCAACCCTGCAAAATGTGCATTTGGTGTTCCATCCGGAAAACTGTTGGGGTTCCTAGTCAGTCGGCGAGGCATTGAGTTGGACCCATCAAAAGTTAAGGCCATCCAAGAGTTTCCACCACCGAAGAATAAAACAGAAGTAATGAGTCTGTTGGGAAGGTTGAATTATATCAGCAGGTTTATTGCTCAACTCACGGCAACTTGTGAACCCATTTTCAAGCTACTGAAGAAGGATGCTGCGGTCGAATGGACCAAAGAATGTCAGGAGGCATTTGAACAGATAAAAGGGTATTTGTCAAATTCACGTGTGTTGGTTCTACCGGAACCAGGGAGACCGTTGATTATTTATTTAACGGTCCTGGAGAATTTATTTGGCTGTGTACTGGGGCAGCATGACATCACTGGCAGGAAGGAGCAAGCCATCTACTATCTCAGCAAGAAGTTTATGGTTTATGAGGTTAAGTACACTCAACTTGAGAAGACATGTTGCGCCCTGACTTGGGTGGCACAGAAATTGAAGCATTATCTGTCATCTTATACTACTTACCTCATTTCATGCTTGGATCCGTTGAAGTATATTTTTCAAAAGCCTATGCCCACAGGAAGATTGGCGAAGTGGCAAATATTACTCACGGAGTTTGATATCGTCTATATGACAAGGACTGCAATGAAAGCCCAAGCGTTGGCCGATCACTTGGCTGAGAATCCAGTCGATGAAAAATACGAACCATTGAGGACGTATTTTCCCGATGAAGAAGTGATGCATATCGACGAGCTAGAATTGACTGAAGAACTGGGATGGAAACTTTTCTTTGATGGGGCGGCAAATATGAAAGGAGTTGGAATAGGAGCTGTACTTATTTCTGAAACAGGGCACCATTATCCTATTACGGCTCATCTTCGTTTCTATTGTACCAACAACATGGCTAAATATGAGGCATGCATTTTGGGTTTGCGGTTAGCTGCGGACATGGATGTTCAGGATGTTTTGGTCTTAGGAGACTCGGATCTCCTGGTATATCAAATTCAAGGAGAATGGGAAACACGGGATTTGAAGCTCATATCATATCGACAATGTTTACATGATCTTTGTCAACGATTTCGATCAGTGGAATTTAGGCATATCCCAAGAGTCCATAATGAGGTTGCCGATGCTTTTGCTACCTTGGCAGCAATGTTGCACCATCCAGACAAAATTCATGTTGATCCATTGCATATCCAAGTTTGGGATCAGCATGCTTACTATAACATGATAGAGGAAGAGTTTGATGGCGAACCATGGTTTCATGATGTCAAGGAATACATCAGGATGGGAGTGTACCCGGTGCAAGCCACAGGAGATCAAAAGAGAGTTGTTCGACGGTTGGCAAGCGGATTTTTCCTCAGTGGAGGAGTGCTGTATAAAAGGACACCCGACCTTTGTTTGTTAAGGTGAATAGATGCTAAACAAGCCACGACAGTCATGTCAGAAGTACATTCTGGAGTTTACGGACCGCACATGAGCG
This sequence comes from Nicotiana glauca, assembly GCA_026770625.1. Taxonomy (NCBI): domain Eukaryota; kingdom Viridiplantae; phylum Streptophyta; class Magnoliopsida; order Solanales; family Solanaceae; genus Nicotiana; species Nicotiana glauca. The sequence goes on from MU768052.1 coordinate 37,082, forward strand.
GATATGTACTGGCAAAGAAGATCCTTCGGGCAGGGTATTATTGGCTCACCATGGAGCGAGAATGTATTAGCTTTGTGCGCAAATTTCATCAATGCCAGATACACAGGGATTTGATTCATTCTCTGCCATCGGAATTGCACACAATGTCAGCACCATGGCCCTTCGTTGCTTGGGGCATGGATGTCATTGGGCCCATTGATCCAGCAGCATCCAACGGACACAGGTTCATTCTGGTGGCCATTGATTACTTTACCAAATGGGTTGAGGCTAAAACTTTCAAGTCTGTAACCAAGAAAGCAGTGGTGGATTTTGTTCATTCCAACATCACCTGTTTATTTGGAATCCCAAAGGTAATCATCACAAATAATGGTGCTAATCTTAATAGCAATTTGATAAAAGAAGTATATCAGCAGTTTAAGATTACGCATTGCAATTCCACCCCATATCGTCCTAAGGCAAATGGAGCAGTTGAAGCAGCCAACAAAAACATAAAGAAAATACTGAGGAAAATGGTAGAAAGTTCCAGGCAATGGCATGAGAAGTTACCATTTGCGATGTTGGGTTATCGCACTACTGTTCGTACTTCGGTAGGTGCAACTCCTTATTTGTTGGTATATGGCATTGAAGCAGTAATCCCTGCGGAAGTTGAAATCATGTCTCTTCGGATTGTCGTCGAGGCTGAAATTGATGATGATGAGTGGGTAAAAACCCGTTTGGAGCAGTTGAGTTTAATTGAAGAAAAACGATTGGTAGCAGTATGTCATGGATAATTATATCAAAAGAGGATGGCAAGAGCATACAACAAGAAGGTGCGTCCCAGAAAATTTGAAGTAGGGCAGCAAGTGTTGAAAAGGATTCTTCTACATCAAGTTGAAGCAAAAGGCAAGTTAGCCCCGAACTGGCAAGGGCCGTTCATTGTAACTAGAGTATTGTCTAATGGCGCTTTGTGCTTAACAGATATTGAAGGAAAATGCATAGACATGGCTATCAACTCAGATGCAGTCAAGAAATATTATGTTTGATTTCTTTAATATAATCATTGATTGTTTGTACTTGCCATTATCTCGAAGGTTGAAATGACAAAAGCAATTTATTCTACTATCAAACACTTTACCCTTTGTTCACCCTTTTGAGCCTTATTTATTTTATTTTGTACCCCTCTTTTGGAATCAATAACTGAAAGGAAAGGAAAAGAGAAGAAATAAAAGAGAAAGGGAAAAGTAAAATAGAAAGAAAAATAGAAAAGAGAAATTAATAACAAATGAAAAGAAAAAATGTAACAACAAGAAATTGGCATGAACTACATTTGACCTGATTCCTTTTAAGGATACGTAGGCAGCTACACGGCTCGGTCAAGGGAAATAAAAATCAAAGAGTCCCCAAACAAAAAACTGGGGCAGAAGCTATGTTTGAAATGAGAAAAAATGGTTCCAAAAGTTGTAATTCTAACCCGTTGGATTTGGTTTGAACACTTTGATACCCTTTTCTTTCCAAACCTATCCAAAAATACATATTAACATCCAAAGAAAGACCTCCCGATCAGTCTTCGAGAGGTGCCAAGTCAAGCAAGTAAGGATAATTCATACCCGAGGCAATACTCCGATTCTAAGTAAGGAAAATGGAAAATGAGAGAGTCTTATTAGTGAAAATACGCAAGGGCACTGTAAGGAGATGAAAGCTGAGATAAGTTTAAAAATGAGAGAGTCTTATTAGTGAAAACTCGCAAGGGCACTGTAAGGCGAAGAAAGCTGAGATAAGTTCGAAAATGAGAGAGTCTTATTAGTGAAAACCCGCAAGGGCACTGTAAGGCAACAAAAGCTGAGAGAAAGTGGAAATGAGAGAGTCTTATTGGTGAAAACCTTCACAGGCACCATGAGGCAACAAGAAATTGAGAAAGTAACAAATAAGGTTAGGTTGACGGCAAAAGATCCATTTAAGGCATCAAGATGAACGAAGATGGGGATTCGGAAAAAGAGTTAGTCTGGGGAAAACTTTGAGGCACAAAGCAGGGCAATATGGAAATAGATTGATTGAATAGACTGGGTTGATTAAACCAAAATGCACAACATGATCATTGGGGTCAGTTGTCCAGTTCAGATAAGTCTTTTTCTTTCTCAAAATCTTTTAAAGGAAGATCTTCTTTTGTTTTCTTCATATTTTGAAGTCATCATATTTCATTTCTTTTGGCTAAGACTTTTACAATAATAGTTTGTTTTTAACAAATAAGAAGGATTTTCAGAGTTTACTGCCAAGTTCCAAAGTAATACAAGGCAAAGTGTGGCTAGGATACGATGAACAGAAGGTGATGGGATGTAAGAAGCGTCAGTGATAAAAAAAATGATAAAGTGATGAAGATTCCTTGAAAATATGGGATCGGATCAAAATCCAAAAGGGGAATGCAACAGTTGGAAAGTTTCCGATAAGAAGGTTAAAAATGGAAAACAACAGACTAGAGTTTGTGGATAAGGAGTAGTTAGAAGGTCGAAAATTCTCAACCAAGATCAAAACAGTCAAACAAAGTGGAACACGGAAAAGAGCAAGGGGGAAAACCATCCCCAGCAAGAGTATCACAACCAGTGACACATTTTATACTAACAATATTTTCTTTGATTTGAAACAGGTATGGCGAATGTTGTTGATAGTGGAGAAACATGCCACAAGGAAAAGTAAGTACCAGACAGGTTTGTTTAACTAAATTCTTAGGTCCCTCTAGAAAAATGGGGTTTGTTTGAAATAAGAATAAAAAGCATAAATTAATACTCAAAGGAACTCAAAGAAGAACCATCTTTTTTCACCATTTTCCCCAAGAGGAAACACCATCTTTTTCTACCTTTTTACCCAATTAGGAGTTGTCAGGACCCCCTGGTTAATGGGATGTAACCTTAAAATTATCTTTAAAAAAAATAAAATAAAAAGAAAAGAGAAAGGACTACAACAAAAGATTCGGCAACAGGACAATGATGTAGTATTGAAACAAGTAATTTACCAAAAGATGTTCAGGACTCACCTAAATAATGGGGCATAGCTTTTAAAATTGTTAAAAGTGTTTAGTAACATGATTCAGATAACACTCACAGATGCATCCAACTATCAAACTGGGGCAGAAAATTTCCTTTTATTTTTTGTAGAAGTCAGGTACCCATCTGAAGAACAGGGAAGACAACACAAGTTTTAAGTGAAGCAGTATTGAAGGAAGGAAACACAAGTTTTAAGGGAAAGTAGTTTCGAAGGAGGATAATTCGAGTTTCAAATGAAGACAACACAAATTTTAAAGGAAAGTAGTTTTGAAGAAAGATAATTCAAGTCTCAAAGGAAAATGGTTCAAGAGGCAAGGGAAAAGAATATCAAGAGGGAAGAAAAATTAAGTTGTTGAAGTCGGGTGCCTGCCCAAAGAACGGAGGCATTACCTTTTTAAGTTGTTGAAGTCGGGAGCCCGCCCGAAGAATGGAGGCGTTATCTTTTTAAGTTGTTGAAGTCGGGTGCCCTCCCGAAGAACAGAGGCATTACCTGTTTAAATTTGTTGAAGTCGGGAGCCCGCCCGAAGAATGGAGGCATTACCTGTTTAAAGTTGTTGAAGTCGGGAGCCCGCCCGAAGAACGGAGGTGTTACTGTTTAAAGTTGTTGAAGTCGGGAGCCCGCCCGAAGAACGGAGGCGTTACCTGTTTAAAGTTTTTGAAGTCGGGAGCCCACCCGAAGAACGGAGGTGTTACATTTTTAAGTTGTTGAAGTCGGGAGCCCGCCCGAAGAACGAAGGCAAAGGCATAACCTGTTTAAAGTTGTTGAAGTCAGGAGTCCGCCCGAAGAACGGAGGCTTTACATTTTTAAGTTGTTGAAGTCGGGAGCCCGCCCGAAGAATGGAGGCGTTACCTGTTTAAAGTTGTTGAAGTCGGGAGCCCGCCCGAAGAACGGAGGCATTACCTGTTTAAAGTTGTTGAAGTCAGGAGCCCGCCCGAAGAATGGAGGCGTTACATTTTTAAGTTGTTGAAGTCGGGTGCCCGCCCGAAGAACGGAGGCGTTACATTTTTAAGTTGTTGAAGTCGGGAACCCACCCGAAGAACGGAGGCATTACCTGTTTAAAGTTGTTGAAGTCGGGAGCCCGCCCGAAGAATGGAGGCGTTACATTTTTAAGTTGTTGAAGTCGGGTGCCCGCCCGAAGAACGGAGGCGTTACATTTTTAAGTTGTTGAAGTCGGGAACCCACCCGAAGAACGGAGGCGTTACCTTTTTAAGCTATTGATGACGAGAGATCGCCTGGGGAGCGGAGAAATACAATTCAAGTCAAAAAATCGAAGCAAGGCAGCAACAAAGGAATTGCTACAAGAAATACAAGACAACAAGGCAGCAGAAACACAAAAGCAAGTTTGAAGGTCTAGATAGGATTTTGTAACTCATAGACTATAGTTTAGTCTAGATTCTTTATTTTTCTTTTAGCATAGTGTAATAAGGGGGTCAGCAAGTAGCAGCAGCAATAGCAACAGTAAACACAGCTTCATGGTAGTCCCAACTATCAAAACTTCCGGAACTACATTGACTTGATTCCTTTTTAGCCAAGGATATGTAGGAAACCTTTGAAGCAGAGGTTCGGTCAAATCTTTCAAAAAATGCTTCACACGGAGTATTCAAACGGGAAAAAATCGCTCGTATCCGCTCACTTTGTCTTTGCACGAAAACTCTTCGTGTTTACGAGCAAAGAGGGGCAGCTGTTAACACGTGATTTTTGCCCCATACGAACTACTCCCAAAGAAATCAAAAAAAAAATTGTTTGTTTTATTGTGTGCATTTTTGTGAATTGTCATAGTATTTTATGTCATTATTTGCCGGTGTCCGTGTATGTTTATGTGTTTAAATAAATGAAAAATACAAAAATAGGCTGCAAATGTATCTAGGATTTGATTTTACAATTCTTGAATTAAGTAGTAAATTACTTATTTTACAAAAATGAAAAATATGTATATAAATGTATTTTCTTGCATTTTAGTGTTTAATGTGAAAGTTGTGTAATTCAATATTTAATTACTTATGATAATTATTATTTAAAGTTAATTAGTATTTTAAAGTTGATTTGGGATTATAATTTGATTTAGGAATATTAGTATTAATTTTGGGAAAATCATTAGAAAATAAAAGAAAGGAAATAAAGAAGAGAATTCGGAATTGGACCAAACCCCATATTCTTGAGAAGGCCCAAACCAAAACACACCCAAACCTACCCAAACAAGCCCAAAATCAACCCCAACCCGGTCTGGATTAATTCATATCCAAGACCATTGAAACGACGTAGTATGATAGGGAAACTACGTTGTTTCAATGTCAATCAATCCCAAGCTTCCATTTAAACCCCATCCAACGGTCCAAAAGCCCTGACCCAACCCGTTTAACCTACCCGACCCGCCTTTCCTTGAACTGATCCAACACCCTTGTAACCAAATGACCTCGTTTCATATAAGTATGTTGATCCAAGTCGTTGATCTCAGTTGATCCAACGGCCTGAATTCAATCTTCCCCATAGTATATAAGGCTCCAAACGACCGCAGCCCCCCAAGCCAAACCCCACCCTCCCTCGTCTCTAACAGCTCAGAGACGAGCTCGTCTATCACCGCCTTCCCCCACCGCCCTCCGCCCATCGAAAATCGCCTCACGGCGGTTCCGGTGGCCCAATGACCCCAAATTTACACCATCTCTTCACCTCAACCTCCCCATCTCCATGCCACCCTTAGCTTCTCTCAAATCCTAGCCCAGCCCTTCGAATATTCGAAAAACCAAATGGCTTTTCTGGCATCACCTCCGATGGCCACCAAATTTACACCCTAGGTCCTCCTCCACATCCTCTTCCCAAATCCCAACCCCTCTTCCTTCGAATCTTACTGGAACTCGTCGAATATCAATTTTAAGTCCATGAACCCTAGGTCCGCCACAAAATTTCTCGGTGGCGGCGCCGCTTCCAATCAGTCCCAAACTAACACCCTATGACCTCCTCACCCCTAATCCACCAATAGTTTCTCTCGAATCCCTCCCGAACTGTTCGAATATTAGGTCAGAGTTCGAACCAAAAAAAAAATACCAATCAGCAAGTTTAAAGGTTTGGGGTTGGAATTAACTTCAGTTGTGTGCTCTCGATTGAGAACACACAATTGAAGTTCATTCTGATCACAAATCCAGGGAATCGTCAAAGTTTAAGTCAAGGGCAGTGTCCGATTAGTTTTGAGGTAAGTTTGTTTTTCTGTTTCTCTTTCGTTTATTATTTATTTGCCTCTGTTTCTTCTCCTTCTTCTCTTTTCTTTGTATTTGTTCTTATGATCAATACAGCCTTCCTTCTGCTTCATCTATTCTCTTCTGCTATGGTTAATTAATTGTTATGTAAATAATGGTTAGCTGAAATTGTTTGTCGTTTTGTTGTTTGGTTCATGATTTTATTAGTCTGTTTGGTTTGTGTCCATACGTGCATTCAAGTCCTGTTTTCCCCTATTTTTGTTTAATTGAATTAGATCAGTCTGTTTTCACGACTTAATTAATAATTTGGTTGATCTTCTGATAATTTGTTCATGTTAATTTCTTAGCTTAATTAGGTCAGTGTGCTAAATTAGTTTGATTAATTTGGGTTATGTTAGGAAAATTTTTTTTGTAGTCTGTGATCTGGCAGCATTTGTTGGTCTAGTTTGTGGTTGAGTGTTAGTTAGGTAAATAGCAGTAACTACAGGTAAATTGGGTAGTCTAAACCTTAGATTAACAGGGGAATTCAGGGGTATTTTGGGCACAAGGGGGATGCTGATTAATTAGAGGTTTCTAAGAACTAAGTGGAGACCCTCCTAAGTAGTTGAAAAGGTTAAAAACAAATAATAGTGGGAAATACACTTACTGATTTTTAGGATTAAAATGGGCATTATTGATTAAATAAAAAGCACTAAACTAAGTGGATAAATTAAAAATTGAATGATAATACTGATAGTGAGGAGTGCACTTATTGGTTGCCTATTTAAAAGGCTGGAAACGAGAGTTTTAAAAAAACACTGAAAAACATACCCTGAAACCCTATTGAAAACATTCTGATAAGATTGAGAGACCATGGAGAGCATTTTGATAGAAAAAGGAGATTCTAAAAGCAATCTGAAAAATTGAGAGAGAGAGATACAACCTTTAAGAGATTTTAGTTCAAAAAGATTGAGGGCATTAAGAGTGATTCAGAGATTGAAAAGATACAGAGGGTTCATTTGAAGAGAGTGGAAAAGTCAAAGATTCTTGAAAATCAAAGACAATTATTTTTCTAATGTTTCATTGGTTTTTATGATCACGTTTCTAAGATTTTCTGTTATCTGTGATTCATTTGGAAGTTAGAAGGATTTAGTTCTTTCAAAATTGGTTTTAAGTCATGATTCCAATTCTGTTGGATTTTTGTTCAAATGAATCCGTTCTTCTGAGGTTGCTGGGTATCAATTTCGGGTTCAATTTGGTTTTTGCATATTGTTGTATTCATTTTGGACTGTGTTGAGTGTGTTTCTGGTTTGAAATTGGGTTTTGCCGCTTTTGTTTGAGCTCCTGTTGTTTCTTCTGTTTAGCTGACTGCCCTATTCCTCCTTATTTTACTTCGCATTCCAGGTACACATTCCTGATCCTGAACATGTAAAATGGCTCATATGAATTGAAGAAATGGAAATCAAAGAATGTGATGATGTTGTGCTCTTAACTAGTTTTTTTTCTTTTGTTTTGCTTTGGTTATCTATAATTTCATGTAATTGGACATGTAGTAAGAATTGGTGCTTAGTATATTACGAGCTGGTTTAGATAAACTAATTGAAGTGTAATTATTAGGTACTACTGGAATGTAATGGTTTGGATTGTTCTGATTCTATGCTTAGAACTATGATAGACTATTATCAGATTTGTAGGGATGTGTATTAGAAGTCATTGTCATCAAGTCTCATGCATAACTGGAAATTACATCAGGGTTGGTTATCTAGTGCTTAGTAGTTATCAATTAATAGTTTTTTTAAATTTTATGATTGGCATGATATTGTGTTTAAACTGAAAAAAAATTATTCGAGGTAGTTGCCAATTTAGTGTTCTTCAGTATTGCAATAGTTTAGTAGCTGTCAGTTTAATTTCGTGGATGATTAGTGGCAATTTCACAGGATTTGTTGAAGTTTCCTCCTATATAAATATTTAAAGTTAATTTGAGATTTTGAGATTTGAAGTTTGCACATCATTTAGCGCCAAAGGTTGAACTTTAATTTTTGTGTTTAAAGAATGCCATCAATAAGCATGTCTGCCTTTATTAAATTGGTTCCTTCATAACCGTTCGGACACAAGCTGGGCATTTCAGGGACTCGAAGTTGAGTCTTCGCTCGTTAGTGTTAGAGTTATGGGGTTTTGGCCATATTGAGTATGAATTTGAAAAGACTCGCCCAGAATCAGATTTGCATGTATGGCATCGTTTGGTCCTGTTTAACTTTGTTGGCCCAGCTCCCTTTTTTGTTTAATGATGGCAGATTTTATGGACTGGGTTTTTTTTTGGGCCCAGGATTGTATTGGTAATTGGTCTGTCAATAATTAATTGGTAAGTTCGGGCCTTTCAAGCTAAGTAGCGTACTCGAGCTAAGGGTTTCTTCAGTAATAAAGATTGCCTTGTTCGAGTTGCTTAGGGCCCGAATCTCCTTAATGAGATTTAATTCTTAATGTTAAATTAAATTTTCGGAATAGAGATGAATCATAATAGCTAATAGTAGTTCATCTTTAGGACATCCTTTAAAATAAATTGAGGTGCGTCGCGCCAAACAAAATTGACAAGTTGTGTGGCCCTCTTTAATAATGCTTTTAAAATCCTTAGAATTTGAGGCGTTCCATTTAGCAAATTTCCATGGCCCTCGCGAAGTTAATAATGCGTTATTCTCTTTAAGCGCTATTTTAATAAAAATTACCTTCCTAAACTCGGGTGTGCATTTCATGCTACCCAAATCCAAATCCCAAAATGTTGAATAAGAATGTGTCGAGGATCCGGGTGCATTTCATGTGACGTGATCGAAAAATACGTTCTTAAACGACGTTCACTTTCTTAATAATTGACTAAAAGCGGTAAATAATTCTAAAATTGCACTATAGGTTTTAACATGTATAAAAATCAGATTTTAGCCAAATATAGCAGTTGAGCGACCGTGCTAGAACCAAGTAACTCGGGAGTGCCTAACCCTTTCTCCTGGATTAACAGAATGCCTTATCCGTATTTCTGGTCCGCGACTGTAATATAGAGTCAAACCTTTTCCTCGATTCGAGACTCAAATCGGTGACTTGGGACACCATAAATCTCCCAAGTGGCGACTCTGAATCTCAATAAACGAATCCCGTTTCGATTGTCACTCAAGTTGGAAATAACTCCATTTATTATACCCCTGCCAGGGGTGTAGTAAGTGAAAAAGGAGGTGTGACACCTAGTCGAGATTTTCGATGGTTGCTTTGTAAGATTCTACAACGTCGGGGTCTACGATGACTTCTGCTGGCGGGTCGGTTTTAGCTCCCAACATGGCTGATTGCTATGCTTTCGCGCTTGCCCCTTTTAACTGTTTGGTATGAGAGCAATCTTGGGCGATCCGGCAGCATTCCTGGGCGGTATGCGACTCGCCTCGAATGCTGAAGATTCCCCATGGGGTGGGAAACTTGATTAACTGGTAGAAGCTTAAGGGGACGACTCACATGGCATGTATCTATAGGTGTCCTATGATGGCATTATAAGTGGTTTCCTTGTCCATGACGTGGAATGTAGTTTCTAGCGTGGCTCCCCATGCCAGGACTGGTAGTGCTATTTCTCCAAACATCCGCTCTACTGCATTATTAAAACACGTTAGTGTTATGCAATGTCGTACTATCTTATCCTCGAGCTTCATTCGCATGAGCACTCCATGGATTATACACGCACCGCTTCCGTCGTCTACCATGATTCTTTTCACATCTATATTGGCGATGCGTAATGTTATGACTAAAGCATTGTAGTGAGGGAAAGACAAACTGTCGGCATCTGACTTTTCGAAGGTGATACTGTCTTCGTAGTCATCATACCATTCATATGTGATTGTGCGCTTCAGCTTATGTGTGGTGGTGAATTTTACGTGGTTGATCACCGAGTCGTCGCTGCCACCGATAATCATTTGTATGGTGCATGCCGATGATGGTGGCCTTGGTGGTCCTTGAGATGGGTCGCACCCTCTGGCGAAGTTAGCCCTTCCTTTGTCCCCGAGTAGTTCTTTTAGGTATCCCTGGTTCAGCATTCTGACCACCTCTTGTCGTAAACCTATGCAATCTTCGGTCTTGTGTCCTCTTTCCTGATGGAACTCGCAGAGGACATTCGACCTTCTTGCATTTGGATCCGATTTCATCTTTTGTGGCCATTGTACCTTCGTGCCCAGTTTCTCTAGTGCGTACTCTATTTCTGAAGGGGAAACACAAAAGTTATGAGCAGATAATAATGGAGTCATACATCTTTCATTTCGAAGGGGCACGATGTGTCGCGACACGACATCTGTATGCCTCGGGGGAGGTGGATTAGGAGTTCTGATATAGGGCTGGTGCCTTTCTCTATTGAAGCGCGGGGGCTGGTCTCTTCGTCCGTCGTTGCGTCTATCCCTCCTTACCTCGAACTGTATTGACGTGAGTCGCTGGGTTGGACCATTGAGATCGTCTTCATCTGCTCTTACTTTCGTGCAGTAGGCATTATGAATCTCCTCCCATGTGGTGGGAGGGTACTTTATGAGTCTGTTGAGTAACTTTTTGGTCGCTTTCGACCCACTTCTTCTTAGCCCGTTCTGGAAGGCTGCAACTGCTATCCCTTCTAACACATTTGGCAGTCCCATTCTTACCCTATTGAACCGGGCCAGGAAGTCCCGAAGTCTTTCGCCCGCCGTTTACCTGATGGCGAAGATGTCGTTAACCCTAGCTTCAGCCTTCTTTGCTCCTGCATGAGCGGTAGCGAATTTATCTTCCATCTTCTCGAATGTTGATATCGACTGTACCGCTAGCTGAGAATACCATATCAACACTCCTCCTATCAAAGTTTCACCGAACTTTTTCAATAGCACATATGGCACTTGTTCTTTCGATAAGTCGTTGCCTTTTATTGCGGTGACGTAATGGATCGGATGATCTTCTGGATCCGTAGTCCCATCGTATATTTTCAAGTACGGTGGCATTTTAAAGGTTTTAGTGATGGGGTGGGGAGCAGCCTCCTCATTGTACGATTGCTCGACAAACCTTCCCACATCGTATTTTGGCAGCAGCTTAGGGGAGCCGGGTATATATTCAACCCCTTCCTCGTGTTCCTTCATTTGGTCACGAAGCGTTTTGTTCTCGTTTTCTATTTCTCCCATCTTCTTCAGGATGGTTCCGAGTGCATCATCACTTGCATCGGTGGTGGTACAAATATCGCTTGTTCGTACAGTGCTTGGCTCGCTGGTGACAACAGCGATTTCCGCCGTCGGCGAATCCCCGGTATTTCCTTGAGGGGATTTTTCAAGCATGGTGTTTAGAGCGCTTGTCAACTACTCCTCTAACAGCTTTTTGACTGCTGGTGGTGTTTCTTTCACCGTGGATGTTGAAGCTCCTCTTTCGCGCAAGATCGTCAGATCCTCGGTGTACCTCTTGGTGTAATATTCTCAAGATCTTCTCTACTCGCTTCGTTGAGGGAGTCCAAGAGGTTGTTTGAGATATTCGCTATTACCTTCAATCTTGCTTCCTTCTCTGCCATCGCTGGTTTCTCTGGAGTGCGAAGGATATAGATCGTTGCTTTTGATATCCCAGGTGAGAACTATGATTTCGACTACAGAAATCCCCACAGACGGTGCCAAATTATTTGACTCAAAAGTTGTTAAGCTCTTTTTAGGCAAATCAATCAAAGAGATGAAGAGGTAAATCATAGTCGAAGATAATAAACCCTAGGATCGCTTCGATAATTAGAACAGTAGTAATAGTAAGGGGGGG
>MU768052.1:55147-85120 GCA_026770625.1 Nicotiana glauca
CAATTACTTGGTATGTTAGTACAAAGACGTTCATAGTTTCACAATTAAGTGACATCCTAATGACACTCTAATTGTATTCACGATGAACAAAATTATTTTTAACATCAAATAAGTAATTTTTTTTTAAGAACTATTTTACTTCATTTAGTATTTACCCAACTTAATTCTAATTAAAATGAGAGAGTAAAGTTAAAATTACTTAATATATAGAAAAATAACATTTCACTTTTCTTTTTTGTGTTCTCCATTACTTTAGACTATTATAAAAGCACGAAACTTCAATGCAAAATTGATCGACCTTTTTATTAATAAATTTCACATTGGACAAAATCATCGTATAATTGTAACTTTCTAATATTCGGGACTTTGAAATTAATTAAAGTTTGACTGTTAAATCTTTTCTATTTAAACTATATACGAAATCCTAATATGTAGGAATATAATCACAATAAGATAAATTATATAAGTTGAGTAAGTTAATTTTAACATGAATTTATAATTTTAAAAATTCATATTAATTGATATGAAATACACGCGCAACGCGCGTACTCTAAGACTAGTTAGGTATAAAGAGGGATAACCCCGATACCAGTTTGGCCATTATCGTTGCTGGCAATTTGCGAAGTATTTGAAAATTCGTGAACTACTAAGAAAAACTAGTTTAAAAAGTATCATTTGGCAACTCTAAATACCCATTTTCGATTTCCACCAAATATTATCCAAGCGCCTGGTTCAAAGCATGGAGTAAGCACAATATCTTAGTTTAGCAGATCGGGGACTCCTCCCTCCAACTTTCTTAATGTAACAAATGATATGTAATTGAGTTATTAATTATACTAGGAGCTTTAAATTTCGATACAGTTAACGTACAAAACAGGTGCTAATCAGTTCTTGAACATTAATCCACAGAACGTAGGCAAGGAATGTGAGACAAGAAAGTTGTCAAAGCAGTTGCATGATCCAATAAATTAATTAATTCACTTGGACACATAATTGCAACAATTTAAGGGTATTGAGTCTATAAATTTCCATCTTACATACACTTCTTGTGGCTGCTCCATTCAGAAAAAGGTACCTTCTCGGGGTTGAACAAGCTTCCGGTTGTGAGGTGCAACCATTTCTTTTCTCAACTTGGTCAGTATATCTTCCATGGTGTATTCTCTCTGCCAATTTTCCAGCATACTGAACTTCTTTGCTTCAACCTATCACCATAATGTTAAAGTGACTTTCTGCTGCTTCCAACAAAACCACGAAATATGAAGTCGTGTATCGAAATATATAAATTGGGAGTCAAGCCTTTCCCTCCAATAAGAGATACTAATCAGTTTTAAGCTATTCAGAAATAGAGCTTACCCACCAATCCTGAAAGATAGAACCTAATGAACAATATTGCAACAAAATAGGAACGTTACCACTCCGCTCTCAGGGTTCACACAAGTCATTTTGATGCGTGAATGGAAACGAACACTTGGAGGTTTGTCTGGATAGTCTTTGTCACAGAATAACTTCAACTGATAAATACGTCCCTGATGTATCTCCTGACAATTGAGAAAACGGGGGAAATGGTCAATTACAAGCATCGTGATGAACCAATGAAGTGTTTCTGTCAGCATGTTCTTTCGAGAATGTTCTTCGCTTCACGCGAAGTTGCAAGCATTTCCACCAAATGTACATAATATGAAGAGAGACTTTGCATGCTGCTCTTAACAATCATAAATACAATAGTTGCATTCTGGAGAGGCTAAAGCAGTAACAAGATACTAATTTGCACAAAGTGGTTAAGTGCTCTTTGATCATTCTTGATCAGAATTGTCATGCATTATTACGACCCAGACAAATCATAAGGATTTTATTTTTGCACATAAAAATATTATTAGGTGGAAGAAAATCAATTACATATGTAAAGTAAAAACAGAAAACCTATGGAAAGAAAGCCATGTACTTTTCCTAACCTAGCATGCATATCCTTGCGCGGTTCAGCCACAACCTTCCTTAGGCATTGTCGATTAGTATTACTGCAAAAGTACTAAACTAACTAGTATTTTTTTGTAAAATAGACCACACAAGAATCATCACACACCACTGAACTTGATAAAAATTCATTAACCTGGTCTCTTACTTGAACAATGCGTGAAAGGCCTCATAATTCTTTTTGTTCCCCCAATTGCAGGAAGTAAATAGAGGAATTTTAGATATATCTATAATCTGTTATTGACCTTTTCTCACATGGAGTCCCAAATTAGCAGATATCTATAATTAACCTTTAAATTCCAAAAGAAGCTTTAGTTCACCAGTTACAGTCTCAAGATAAACAATTTCACTTGTTCTAAGATACACAATTTTACTTGTTCTAAAGTACCACAAAATAAGAAACATATAATTGCCTTAAGGCAGAAGATGTACAATGTTCAATACTCTACTTGGTCAATCAGTCAATCTTTCCACCAACTTGATTCAATTGAATTTGGAGAAATATTAGCCAATTTCCATACATGAACTTCTTATAATGAAAAATATCCTTTAAAGCAGTTAAAATAGTTTCGCATTCTGAAATGAATTAACAACCCAAAACTTCTACAGCTTAAGAGAAAACAATAAAACAGAGATCACAAATGAAAACTTTTAGCATCCGGAGAAGCTACTAGGATAGACAGGAAAACACAGTTTTGAGAAGAGCTTACATTGTGAGGACCAATTATTGTTCCAGTCCAAGAACGCATAAAAACATCGTCTGCATCATCCATCCCGTAGCTAACAGAACCATCCCCAATACCTTTTTCCCCACGTTCAAGTTCCTCGAGCAACCTAAAGTTCCGTGGGACTAACAAAAAGAAAACATTACTATGCATGATTCATTATCCAGATTTTCATAAATGGAAATGAAGTACAGAGAAGTTCAAATGTCAGGTGAATTTATTATAGGTTGACAAGTAAGATACGAGTAAGTTTAAAATCCATCACAGATAAATCCATAAAGAGAAGGGGAGGGTTGGGGAAGGGGGGGAGGGGAGATGGGGGAGTGATTATGAACAGAGCAGTAAAGACGCAAAATGAGCAACACATTCATTTTGGTGACAGTCATCCAAGTGAATTGCTGAAACATTGGATAACAATCTAAACTAAATCCATTACAGGCTACGAAATGTCCAGGACATATGTGGAAAATCAAACTATGCACGATAACTTCATAAACTTAAGTATATACGTCAAATGTCATTTCACTGAAAAACAAGGATGGTGTGAAAAGTACATGTACAATGTAAGCAACTGCGCTATTCTTGATATCCTAAAAAGCTTACCCAACTATCTGTGTAAGACGTTTGCTTTCAGCAGTCATAAGTATAACCGAAACCAAAGAGAGACTCTTCGTATTTCTTAAACTCTTTTCTACCCCTTGAAACATCTTCCTACCTCTACATTCCAAATTGTCCAAAAAAGGCATACCGGCTAACTTTTCATGCTGCTTTCATCTCAATCTCCTACTTCTTTAACCTCCAACTAGCCATAGCCTCTAGCATTATCTTCAGAGGTACCCATCTCTTATCAGATAAAGAGAACATCACTGCCCAAAGCTGGTTTTGCATACGCAAGAAGCAAAATATGTGGGAAGATCTAGAAGTAACCCACTTGCTGCTCCCGACGACAAAGCCAATGAACCTCGTGAAGACATCTTCTATTCTCATAATCACTTTTGATAAACTACTCCATGAGGGTGTATTACTTCATCTCAACCATCAATTATTAAACATCTTCTTTAGCACGATCACATTTTGTTTGAACCATTCCATCTAATTTCTAAAGCCAATACTCAAGAAAGCCATATTGAAGACCTCCGGTCTCCTTACCATCCTATCTCCCTTATAGGGTCATTATTTTTCCATTCCACCAGATAGTATTTCTTCTTTCTACCAACAAAAGTTCCAACTTATTTTGCTATAGCTGTAAGGATAAAATTCAATAACAAGGTATGTGGATATGCTAGACAGTGCAAATTTCAACAATGTTGAGCTTCCACTTTTTAACAAATAGTACTATCTCTTGCAGAAACAGCCTCTTATAGAAATGCAGGCTGAGGCTGCATACAATAGACCCCTGTGGTCCGGCGGCCCATCCCTGGACCCCACGCATAACGGAAGCATAGTGCACTGGGCGCCCTTTTTTATCTCTTCCACCCACTCAATCTCCGATCAAAATATTCAGTCAATGACTGTTACAGAGTCCATCTAATTAGTGGTTCAATTTATTTAAGATTTAGTCATAACGGAAACAGCCTCTCTACTCCTCCGGAGTAGGGGTAAGGTCTGCGTACACACTATCCTCCCCAAACCCACATGTGGGATCTCGCTGGTTTGTTGTTGTTGTTGTAGTCATAACGGTAAAATTTCCTCCAAGTTGCTACTCCAAATGTACCTCAGAAATGTAACCACTTTACAGTTGCAAATCCACACTAAATTATGATTGTCCTGCATATCCCTAACTGGTAGTATTAGTTAAGACTTAGCCATGTTAATGCGTGACCTTGATATTTTCAGACCATAATAGTGTCCTGAACAATATGAAACTGTCTAGGACAAGACCCACAAAAAATCAAAGTATCATCTGCTAATAACAATTGAAATATAGCGCTGCATTCACCTGAATCCCCATATTGAACCCCAAATTAAACCCTCAGTCACTATTTTGTTCATCAATTTACATACATTTTTCACCTCAAAACAATACACATGCAGAGAGAGTATCACAACAAAGCAAGGTGAGAATAGAGAAGATAACAAGGAGGATAATTTTGGGAAAGAACTTCCTAAAACTGGCCGATTTCAGTATCAAACACAACACTTAATATTAATAGTAAAGTTTGGACTCTGCAGTGCAATGCCCATACAACTAAAGAAAGGAGACTGGAGACAAGGAAAAATTGCCAATTTGATCCAGGTTATCACATAAAACTGTTACGACTACAAAGACAGGAAGAACAGTAAAATTCCTGCAGCAGCACACACCACACAGCCATAAACACTCAAAAGATAAACTAAACTATAAAAGCATATCAAAGAATAACCGACAGAAACTACTCCTCGGTTACAAGCTAGTTGGTGTGACAGTATGAATACTCTATATCCATTCCCACTATTTGGACGCATTTCACTCCAAAGCACATAAGAAAATATTTAAATAACTTGTTTTTTTTAAAAAAGAAAAGGAATTCGCTGAAAGCACATTCAAATTAAACACTTGGGACACAACCCTAAAACCATGGTGTAGCTAGAACCTACTTCACTTTCCAACAGTAACCAAAATTAACTACAATCATAAAGTCCCAACATGGAATTGCACATACCCAATAAAATTATATAATATAAAAAACAAAACTTTCAAGCAAGAACTCACCAACTACGCTAGATCCTCCTGAACCAAGAGTCATTGAGCTTTTCTGATATATAACTTACAGTCTTAAAGATCAGAGCTTTATTTTCTTGAAGATACGCAAATTAAAGAAAAAGCAAAAGCAGAAGGGGTAGGGGGAGCAGGCCACAGTAATTTAAGCCTAGGAATATGAATATTGATATCTTCCCAAGGAGAAGATCTTTTCCTTTTGCTAAAAAAATAAATAATAATAAAAAAAAATATGAAATTGCGTTGAAGTAGCAAAAGGAAAAAAAAAATAATACGGGAGATATTTTTTCAAGTGGGATGTTTGGTTAAATAATATATCTATCATGTATAAAAATATATCTATCTATATCTATATATATATATCTATCTATATCTATATATATATATATATCTATTTATATATTATTATAAAAGTACGAATAATTTAGGCTAAATAATAAACGATTAAAATATTATTGAAACGTTTATCGACTTTTATAACCTTAATTATTTATATAATTTAAAAATATAATTATAAATTACTAGACTGGTTTTTTTTTTTTTTTTCCATTTAAACATCGCACACATTAATGCTACATAGTTGATTTTGGATCAAATTCTGGACGCCTACTTTTTGGCCGATTTGGTTTACGCCTACTTTTTGGTTGATTTGGTTTCTACATAGCTCAACCTTTTTGTTTTAGCCTTTATTACATAGTTAAATTAAATCAGGAAAAGAAAATAATAGATTGTGCTAGGGATTAGGTAGGACGCCCATCAATTATATAACAAATTATGCTAAATTAATAAATAATAATTGTTGACCTAAACTAGAGTTGAAGGATTGTGTATTTTGATTTATGTTTTTCGTGCACATTATTTTATTCTTTTAATATCACGATTATTTTAATATAAATGTGTCTATATATATGTTTGAGCAATATGTATGAATTTATTTTTAGATAAATAATAGAGCCAATAAAATATTGAAATTACTAGAGTTGAAAAAATTAGCTTACAAAATTGATGAAAATTTGTTAGTTTTCGTTTTGAATTCCACGTGAACAAAATAAAGGTTGGATTAGTTTTTTTTCCCTAAAGTATTTTGAGTTTGGAATCCGAAATTAATGTCATGGGCGGCTTTCCAGCCATGCCCCATGACCCCTTGGGCGCGCCCTGTGGCGTCCTAGCAAGCCTCCTAATGCCTAGCGCCACGGACGGCCCCGTGGTCTTGGCCACGCCAAGTGACAAGCGCGTAGGTGCCTCTATCGCCCCAACGATATCCTTCGCCAGCGCCAAGCCGTAGGCAGATTCCATCAGCGCCGCGCGTGCAGACCGTGATGCCAAAGACAATGCTGCTGACAACGGACCTGTTGCTGCCTTTTACAAAACTAAGTCATTTTTATTGTAAATAAAGTAGTTTTATTTCAAGTACTTCCATTGTGTTTCTCTAGCGTAATCAAGTATGGTCTTGTAGTTTTGGATTTTTTTTTAAAGCATTATTAGGGGGGATCAAGCAATCAAAACTTCCTAGCAAGCAAGTAATTTTCTGTACTGGTGTCTCTCCCCCTTGACACCGCGTTGATTTTCTATAATAGCTTTCATTAATGAAATCAAGATTTCTTTCATTCTCAATTCTCATTTATGTTCTCTCAATTGCTCTTGACATTGATTTTTCCGTACGGCACTAACAATCTCGTCTAGCGTACGGAGGGGACCTCAATTGGCGGACAGCAGCTGCACTGACATCAGTTTCTTAGCCTTACGTCACCCTTCTAAGGAATCTCAGGAAGGCGCCGCGTATTAGTTGGTACAAGAGCGTAGGCTCGATATCGGACGAGGGAACATATTGACATTACCACCATTTCTGACCATGATGAATCATGGGGACCGCATTGCGGCTCTCAAAGGGACGGGTTGAGGTATTACGACCTATTGTGGATACGGGGCTTGAATTAAGAACTAGCCTAGTACAAAGGTTGGACGACCTGGACCGCAGGGTGCTCCAGGACGAATTTGACATTGAAAACATCAGTCGCGACTTCGAGGGAGACCTGTAGACGACAGCCACAGAGGCAGCCAAAATTTTTGGGAAATTCGAGGGGCTCCAACAGGAGTGCACTGAGGATTTAGCCGACAGGGGACAAGAGGCAGACAAGGTGACTGCCATGCAACAAACTATTGACAAATTGACAGACCAGCTCAATTTTGTCAACGCTGCTTTACAGAGCCTACTCCGAGGAGGTGGAAACCAAATCGGGGGCGCTGTGAACCCCGCTTCCGCGACACAGAAACTAAAAATTCCTGAGCCAAAGCCATACAGTGGAGCTAGGAAAGCCAAGGAAAGCCAAGAACTTCATCTTTGACGTTGAACAGTATTTTGATGTTGTTGGGGGTCTGGAGGAAGCTAAGAAGGTAGCAACTGCTGCCATGTATACGTATCTTCAAGGTGATGCTAAACTCTGGTGGCAGGTGAAGTACGAAGCCATCAAAACTGGTGAAGATGCTGTCGAGACATGGGAAGAACTGAAAGCAGCCATACGCCTACAGTTCTTCCCCAAAAATGTTGAATACAATGCAAGGAGAAAACTACGGGAGCTCTGCCAGACAAAATCAGTGCGGGACTACGTGCAGGAATTCTCTGCGCTCATGCTAATCATACGCGACATGGGGGACAAAGACAATCTCTTCACCTTCCTGGAAGGGCTGAAACCTTATGCCCGTGTGGAGCTACAAAGACATTGGGTATATACCCTTCCCAAGGCGATCCAAGCAGCTGAATGCCTTGGGGACTATCAAATGCAAGCTCGGAAGGATAAACCTCAGCTGCCTGCCCGAGCGAGATTCAAAGGGGGCCAGCCTAGTAATGGTGGTCCTAGCAAAAGTGGGGGAGATCGAAACTCAAACAAATCTAGAGCTCCTTCCTCAGGCAACAGCAATGCTACATCAAACAACAATGACTAGGGGAGAAAGCCTCCTTCAGGATGTCGTCATTGCGGCGGACCACATTGGAACAATGCGTGTCCACATGTATAGATGAATGCCCATTAGTCTATTGATGATGGGACTGATGACAACTCAGACGATGCGAACCAGACTAAACCAGTAGGTGCCTTCAATGTAATTGTTGGTTCCATTTCTGAGGCATTAGCAGAGACCAGTGCAGGTATCCGTAAGAAGAAGGACCCATGTCCAGTCACCAAGAAAGGGAAAAAGAAGGCGAATGAAGAGACTCCTCTTAAACAAGAGAGGAACTTAATGTTCGTTGAGATGAAGATGAATGGCAAGCCCATTCGGTCTATGATAGACACAGATGCTACCCACAACTACTTAGCCTCGACTCAGGTGGAGCGCCTTGGACTAGTTGTAGGTAAAGATAAAGGTATTGTCAAGGCTATCAACTCACCTCCCCAGTCAGTGTGTGGAATAGCTAAAGAAGTACCGGTGAAGCTTGGCCCATACGAAGGAAAATTCAACCTGCGAGTGGTAATCATAGATGACTTTGAGCTGATTGTTGGGATGGAATTCCTACGGCAAACCAACATCATGCTTGTACCATTTGCAGAAATTCTACTGATGATGGGAACCAATATGGCCAAACCCTGCATTATCCCGTGCTTGCCCATGAAGATGGCTGTTGAGAACATCTCGGCCTTGCAGTTGAAGAAGGGGGTCAAAAGGAATGAACCTACATTCCTGGCAACCCTCTGTATTGAATATATATAACGCTCATCGGGTCCCATTCTTAAACCCGTGAATGAGTTACTGTTGGAGTTTGAAGATGTCATGCCACAAGATATGCCAAAGCGGCTCCCGCCTAGGCGTACTATGGACCATGAAATTGAATTGGTGCCGGGCGCGAACCCGCCTGCCCGGGCACCTTTACAGAATATCACAACCTGAACTCACCAAGCTTCGGAGACAATTGATGGAAATGCTAGATACAGGGATCATTGTACCCTCCAAGTTCCCATATGGGTCCCCTGTTCTATTCCAAAAGAAACATGATGGCAGCCTGCGACTCTGTGTGGATTATCAAGCTCTAAACAAAATCACCATGAAGAACAAGTACCCTATTCCTTTAATGGCAGACTTGTTCGATAGATTGGGTGGTGCGACAGTGTTTACCAAGATAGACCTCAAGACAGGTTACTGGCAAGTTCGGATCGCAGAGGGTGATGAACACAATACGACCTGTGTTACAAGATATGGGTCATACGACTTCCTGGTCATGCCGTTCGGCTTGACTAATGCCCCAGATACATTTTGCACTCTGATGAACCAAATCTTCCGAGTGTATTTTGATGAATGCGTGGTGGTCTACTTGGATGACATTGTGGTATATAACCAAACATTGGAAGAACACCTAGTGCATTTCGGAAGCTCCTAGCTCGTTTGCGGGAGCATGAACTATATGCGAAGCTATCCAAATGCTCCTTTGCTCAGAAGCAAATTGACTTCCTCGGACATGTTATCAAGGAAGGACGCATCAAGATGGACCAACAGAAGATTCAAGACATGACAGATTGGCTGCTACCTAAGGATGTCCACGCCTTAAGGGCATTCCTTGGCCTATGCAACTTCTACCGGCAGCTAGTGAAGAACTACTCCCTCATCGCGGTGCCATTGACAGAATTCCTCAAGAAGGTCACACCTTAGGATTGGGGACCAAGGAGAGCAGAGGCCTGCAATGCATTAAAAGCGGTTATATCTAGTAGCCCCATCTTGGCCCTCCTTATTTGGCCAAGCCGTTTGAGGTACAAACGGATGCATCTGACTATGCCCTCGGCAGATTCTTGCTACGAGAAGGGCACCCTGTAGCGTACGAGAGTCAAAAGATAAAGGATGCAGAGCGGCGCTATGCCGCCCATGAGAAAGAATTATTGGCTATCGTCCATTGCTTGCGCCTTTGGAATCACTATCTACTGGGAACCCGTTCGTGGTCAAGATAGACAACACAACTGTCAGCCATTTCATGACCCAGCCAAAGCTGAATGGTCGACAGGCTAGATGGTAGGAACTCCTAGCTAAATTCCACTTCAACCTGGATTACCGTAGTGGAAAGACCAATCATGTTGCTAATGCACTCAGTAGGAGAGCTGATCTAGCATCGGTATGCCTACTCGCCACCCTAAGGGGGAGTGAAGTAGCCACCTCAATCAAGGAGTAGATACAAGATCTACTCACCAAAGATCCTGCTGCTCAATATTTGGTTGATTTGGTAGGACAGGGCAAGACTCGCCAATTCTACATGGAAGATGGGTTTCTGAAAGTCAAAAGGAACCGACTTTATGTTCCAAAAGGGGGAGATCTGCGGAGGACTCTTCTAGCAGAATGTCATGATACTCTGTGGGTCGGTCATCCCGGTGAAGAACGCACCATGGAATTACTTTGTCGTGCCTATTATTGTCCTCAAATGGCCGATGATGTCGCTCAGTATGTGAAGACTTGTCTAGTATGTCAGAAAGACAAGTCGGACCGCTTGACACAAGCGGGACTCTTGGAACCACTAGTTGTCCCAAAGAGACCTTGGGAAAGCGTCTCCCTGGATTTCATCACCGGATTACCCAAGGTCGGAGATCTCACAACTATCTTGGTTGTGGTGGATCGGTTTTCCAAGTATTCCACCTTTATTGTAGCCCCACAATATATATATCAACAGAAGATACAACTCGACTCTTCTTCTCTCATGTCATCAAATATTGGGGCCTGCCCAAATCATTGTTAGTGATCGCGAATCACGCTTCACTAGCAACTTTTGGACTCAACTCTTTAAGTGCCTGGGGTCAAAATTGAGTCACAGCTCAAGTTTTCATCCGCAATCTGATAGCCAGACGGAGCGGTTCAATGATATGTTGGAGGAATATCTCCGCCACTTTGTAACCGGATTGCAGAAGAATTGGGTGAAGCTTCTAGATGCTGCTCAACTGTGTTTCAATTCACAAAAGAGCTCTAGTACGAACAAAAGCGCTTTTGAAATTGTTACCGGACAGCAACCGCTACTCCCACGCACTTTGAATGCACCAAACATGGCTAAGTCTCCTCGAGCTTCTAGATTCTCAAAAGAGTGGAAGCGGAATTTGGAGATAGTGCGGAGCTATCTTGTCAAAGCTCAAAAGTGGATGAAGAGGCATGCTGATCAGAATCGTCGCTTTGTTGAATATCAAGTAGGAGAAAAAGTGATGGTTAAAATCCTAAAACGGTACTTATTTGCGGGGGTTCATGACCCTCGCCTATTACAAAAATACATTGGACCCTTGTCCATTGAAAGGCGCATTGGGAAAGTTGCATACCGGGTCGATACCCCAACTTAATGGAAAATTCATCATGTCTTCCATGTCAGTCTCCTGAAACCTTTTCAGGAAGACACGAAGGATCCTTCAAGGAGCCATCTTACAATACCCAGCATTCGAGGTCCCAATTCAACCAAGAAAAGGAGTGTTGAAGCTATCCTTGATGACAGAGTAATTCATGCCTCAAGGAAAGATCACCAAGAGTTCTTGGTGAAATGGCAGGGCTGCGATGCAGAAGAAAATACTTAGGAGAGGGGAACAAACCTCAAAGCCTACAAAAGTCTCATTGAAGATTATTTTGCAAGTAAGGCACCGAGGACGTCGCCAACTCAGGTGGGGGAGAATGTCATGGACGGCTTTCCATCCATGCCCCATGACCCCTTGGGCGCGCCCCGTGGCATCCTAGCAAGCCTCCCAATGCCTAGAGCTACAGACGGCCCCGTGGTCTTGGTCGCGTCAAGTGACAAGCGCGCAGGTGCCTCTGTTGCCCCGATATTCCTCGCCATCGCCAAGCCACAGGCAGATTCCAACATCACCACGCGCGCAGACAACGCCGCGCATGCAGACCGTGATGGCAAAGACAATGCTGCTGACAACGGACCTGTTGCTGCCTTTTAGAAAACTAAGTCATTTTCATTGTAAATAGAGTAGTTTTATTTCAAGTACTTCCATTATGTTTCTCTAGCGTAGTCAAGTCTAGTTTAGTAGTTTTGGATTTTTTTTAAAGCATTATTAGGGGGGATCAAGCAATCAAAGTTTTTTAGCAAGCAAGCAAATCTCTGTACTGGTGTCTCTACCCCTCGACACCGCGTTGCTTTTTTGTAATAGCTTTAATTAATGGAATCAAGATTTCTTTCATTCTCAATTCTCATTTCTGTTCTCTCAATTGCTCTTGACATTTATTTTCCCTTACGACATTGACAATCTCGTCAAGCGTACGGAGGGGACCTCAGTTGGCGGACAGCAACTGCACAAACATCAGTTGCTTAGCCTTACGTCGCCCTTCCAAGGAATCTTAGGAAGGCGCCGCGTAAAATTAATAATGCATTTGTGATTAAAAAAAAATTGAACCAATACACTAATATTTTTATGAGGTTTAATTTCAAATCTAATGCTTAAGATATTTGTGCAACACACGAGTGTAGAAACTAGTATATATCTATCTATCTGTATTATTATAAAAGTATGGATACAATGTCGGTTTATAAAAATAACCTTATAATATTAAGCATAATAACTCATAATAAAAGGACATAACTGGAATTTTAGATATTAGCCTTATATTCCGATTAGTTTTTAGGACATAATACTATACGTTAGGAATCGTACATGATTACCTTTATGAATCCTATTAGTATAATTACTTTCGGGTTGTCTAATTCATATAAAATTAAACAAGTAAATATATTTAGTCATGTAATCCTATTACTTTTAGGATATACTTCATAAAAATTCTTATTACTAATTTAATTCGAAAATATATTATATTGTCATATTACTAATTTAATTTGAGAATATATTATATTGTCCAAATCCATTTAGAAAAAGGAGAGTCTATTTTATTATAAAAATATAAATATAACATTAATATACCTAAATTGCCCTAAAATACTAAGAAGAA
Source organism: Nicotiana glauca (assembly GCA_026770625.1). Lineage (NCBI taxonomy): Eukaryota > Viridiplantae > Streptophyta > Magnoliopsida > Solanales > Solanaceae > Nicotiana > Nicotiana glauca. Next base: position 68,435 of record MU768052.1, read on the forward strand.
GAACTCATAGAGAAAGGACATAACTGTAATAACTTATTTTTTGGACTCCAGTACCTTCTTTGCTAATTTTTAATATTTAATGTTTTAAATCAATAAAATTTATCTATATAATTCTTATTAAAAATATGTAGGAAGGTTTAATAAAACTAATTTTATAAGAATCCTCCGTATTAGCAATACATTACCACTCCATAATGTCCAATTAAATGGAGTGTATAAAGAATTGAAATTGAGAAAAAATACCCCATGATAATATATTTTTATATTATATTTGAACTAATTTTCTACTCAAATAATAATTTGTAATCAATTTTTCGTGTAATATAAAAAAAATACCCAATTATTAAACAACAAGTAAGAAAATATGTAAGAATATAAATGTATGAGAAAGAGAAAAAAAAATGATTGGTAAGAGTCAATACTACTAATGATTCTACAAACATAAATATCTAAAAGTGAAATGTCATTTCAATTTTTTTTACTCTTTGAAAATAAATTTATAGTGGATAAAATTATAATTAAAATTAAATATTCAAAACAAGGGATGAACTAAAATTAAGATTTGAATCAACATAGAATAAATTATTTTTATGCTAAAACCAAATAATTACATGTTTTAATTAATTATTTAGCAAGAGAATCAAATTCAATTATTTTTTAAATTTATCATATGAGAAATATTCTTATTCAAGTTTTAAAAAAAAATCTTAAGATATATAAATGTATTCCATAAAAAGAGCGTTAGAACACAAAGTAAAAGGGTTAGTATAATATTAAGAATCAAAATTTTATACAAATGACTAAGGAAGCACAATCAACGCTAAATTCTAATTAAGAACAAGCTTTCTATGGTATAACGGGATTATTCTTTGTAGATGCCTCCGGCGGAATCGAAATAATATTTTTATGTCATGCATTATTTGCAAATATCATTCAAGTGACATGATACTGTTAGCAGTAATAGCAAGTAGTGTACCAACAACAATTTTATTGTGAGGCTACCTACTTTAGATTTGATATACCTCTTCAAAAAACTTAAATAACCATTATAAATATATCAAAGCAGAGCAATTGGTGCTAAAATTTATAAGAAAAGCAAAATTGATAATATGAGATGAAGCATTTATGGCAAAGTGTCAAACAGTCGAAATAATTGTCCGGATTTCTTATTAATGAACCGTTTGGTGAAAAATTAATAGTTTCGGAGGCGATTTATGTCAAGTACTACCAATAGTTCAAAAATCAACATAAGTAAAGATAGTAAAAGCTAGCTTGCCAAAGTTATACTTCTGGCCTCAAATGAAAAAGATTCAATTGACAAGAACAAACATCCTAATTATTGAACTATATTTACCGTAGTTTGTTTTCTTGAAGGAAAATTGTATGTTGCACTTTCAAAAGGAATATCAAGATCGACAACAAGAGTTTTGGTTAAGGCAGAGCAATCAAACCATTAGGAGGAAACTGTAATGACCCGACTGGTCATTTTGAGCCCTAGCGCTTCGTTCAGCAGTCTGAGGCCATGAGTAGCTTCATTTCAGGTATTGTGACTTGTTCGCATGGTCGAATTGGAATTCAGAAAGATTGGAGTTAAATTTAAATAAAAATTCTCATTTCAGAAGCTTAAAGTTGAAAGAATGAACTAGGATTGAATTTTTGAGTAAACGACCTCGGAATTAGGGATCTAAAGGTTCCAGCAGGTTCGTATGATGATAGGACTTGGGCGTATGCCCGGTTCGGGTTTTGGATAACCCGGGAGCGTTTTGGCACCTATTGTGGAAGTTAGCATTTTAGAAGAAATTTCTTAAGTTTGGCTTGAAGTGCATTTTAGCGTTATCGATGTCCGTTTGGAATTCCGAGACTGGGAGTAGCTCCGTACGGCGATTCTGGAGTTGGGAGAGCGATCGAAAGTGAATTCAGAGGTCCGTGAGTTATTTTGAAGCCATTTGGCTAAAGATAGAAATTTGAAGGTTTTTGAGAAGTTTGACCGAAAGTGGACTTTTTGATATCGGGGTCGGAATCCGATTCCGAAAGTTGGAGTAGGTCCGTAATGTCGAATATGACTTGTGTGCAAAATTTGAGGTCAGTCGGACGTGATTTCATAGGTTTAAGCATCGGAAGTAGAAGTAGGATGTTCTAAAGTTCATAAAGCTTGGATTGGAGGTTGATTCTTGATTTTAGCATTGTTTGATGTGATTTGAGGCCTCGAGCAAATCCGTAATGTATTTTGGGACAGGTTGGTGGGATTGGTCGGGGTCCCGGGGGCCTCGGGTGTGTTTCGGGTTGTATCGTGCTCTTATTTGATGCTTTAACGCCATTTATTTGGACATAAAAGGGGTACCATGTTAAGCAAATGAGCTCCAAATTAAGTTTTTACTGAACCATTAGATCCGTATCGTAATTTCGGAGCCATAGCAAAAAGAATCATCGAATTTGGAGATTGTATGAGGGAGTTATGCTCATTTCCGTGTTGAGAAAGTGCTGGTTGCTGTCATAACCGCAGAAGCGGAAATGTGCCGCAGAAGCGAAAAATTTTCCGCGGAAGCGGAAATTGCTGGAGATAGAGAGATTTCTTTAAAAATCGAAGTTTGGCTCATTTTCACTTCATTTCTTCCATGGGAGCCGATGTTGGAGTAACTTTGAAGTGTCATTTTCATCACCAAGCATGAGGTAACTGATTTCTACTAGTTTTGAGTATATACAAGGTTTATATATGGATTTAGACATGGAAAATTATAGAAACTTGGGGTTTGAGGGAAAACTTAGAAAATTAGTATTCTTGAAATTTGACCATGATTTTGGGTGTGGAATTTAGAGAAAATCATATATTTGAGTTCGTGAGGCTATGAGTAATATTTATCTTCGAAAATTTTTGGATTCCGGGCACGTGGGCCCGAGGGCATTTTCATCAACTTTTCGTTCGAGGTTAGGAATTATTACAAATTGGGTTGTAAAGTTTAATTGAGCTTATATTAATGGATTTATATGACCACTGGCTAGTTTTGGAGCATTTTGCGTTAGTTCGAGCCTTCGGAAGAATGTAGAATGCCGGTTGTGGATCTTCGGAGCGAGGTGAGTCTCCTTTCTAATCTTGTGAGGGGGAATTTATCCCATAGGTGAGTTAAATTGGTTATGTGCTCCCATTTGTGGGGGCTACGTATGCACGAGGTGACGAGAGTCCGTGCATAGCTACTATTATGCTATTGTCCGGGTAGTCTAGGACCCAAAAGCATGTTACACTTGGATTATTTGTGAACCCATTGATGGATTGAATTGCTTAAATCACATTAAATTAGTAAATGAATTTCAAAGGGATTAAGCTTCATTTCTTAAAATTGTTAAAGGAGAATTGGTTTTATTTGAATAAATATTCCCCGATAAGCTCTTATTTGACTGATTGAGCATGTATTCTTATGTGTACATGCGTCGCATGTATAATTCGCGAGCAGGGTATGTGTTTATTTCTGGAACGGGCTGAATGCCTCGGCAGATTAAATAGATGCATCTATGGTATAGGCTGCTCGACCCTCGGCATTGCACAATTTACATTTCTGTTGGAGCGGGCCATCGACCGCGACATGATTTGCGCATGTTTGTGCTGTTGTCCTGAACTTATTTAAGTTGTCACTGCCTCACTCTGGCTCGAGATTTATTTGTTAATAATAAAGAGGACCTATGGAAAATTCCTATGAAAGAATTAAGTATTTACTGGTTTCCTCTATTTGGATTAAAATCATATTTATAAAATAAATCTACTGTTTAATATATTTATTAAGGATGAATAATTATTGGGACACTAGAGAGTGTCAAAGTTGACCATCTCATCTCTACCCCTTCGGGATTAGGCGGGATACTCATTGGGTACACGTTGTCTTTGTACTCATACTACACTTACTGTGCATTTTGTTGCACAGGTATATGTGACTACAATGGCTTACTAGGCATAGCAGCACGGATGATTCTGGGACTAGGTGAGCTGCATCATTCGAGACGGCCGCAGCTAGAGTAGTCCCTTCCTTTGTACTGTATTTACTTTCCGTCCACTGTATTCCGGGCGGATGTTGTATTTTATTTCTCTTATCAGTAGATGCTCATGCACTTGTGGCACCGAGTTCTGAGATGGTTTGGAGTATTGTATTAATTGCTTAATCTTTAAATTAGATTTTAAAATATATTCTTTAAAATTTCTAAATAATGAAAGAAAAATCATGTATTTCAAAAGTGTTAAAACGAGACAAACTTAAAGTATTTGAGTTGGCTGGCCTGGCAACGGTGTCCGGCGCCACCACGACCCTTGATGGATTTTGGGTCGTGACAGAAACATACACAAAAATATATTATCCACAAAGAAGTGTTTGTTGAGATACCATTACATTAAATACTTTTAAACTATAATACATAATTATCTAACTAACATAACAAAACTAATCATTGTGTGAGTTTTGATTATGTCCATTTATTTTAAATTTATGTATTATGCTAATGTAATAATATTTTAAGGCATTTAGATGATTATTGTATTATTATACATAAAATTTCTCTCATTAATTAAATTTCATCAATCCTTCATATAAATAAATGTTTAAATCATCACGTGTCATTATTAACCTGCAATACACGTTCATAGATATTAGTACTATATTAAAAGCACGAAGGCCTTATTGAAATATCGTTCGCCTTGGATAAGATAGTCATTTAAACTATCTCCTAATATTTAGAAGTTTTAAATTGAAAAAAAAATTAATTATTAAAGTTTTCCTCTAGCACGGCCTCGGCCTCTCCCTCAGCTCCTCGTGGGAGCTGCTGGGAGCTCGGGGTGCTGATCAGCGGATGAGGAAGCGCGTGTTCTCGGTATCTGCGAAAGAACAGAGTAAAAATTTAATAAGTCATTGAGAAACCAAACTGCACGACAGGAAAGAATAGATGTGAAGTTTTTCCTTACTTTGTAGCCTCTGGAGATAAATACAGACGTCTCTGTACCGATCCCTCAGATTCTACTAAGCTTGTCTGTGAATTGTGAGACCTATGTAACCTAGAGATCTGATACCAACTTGTCACAATCCGGACTTTCCACCCTCGGAAGTCGTGATAGCGCCTACTTGTGAAAGCTAGGCAAGCAATCAACTGAATCATTTGCCTTGTCTCTATTTTTAAATTCGTTAATAACTTAAAACCAACAATTAGTATACAATATAATTTAACAAGCAGAAGAATAAATTTCAAGTTTAATAGTACTACTAATACCATCCCATAACAAACTACCCAAGATTTGGTGTCACAACTTCACAAACTATTTAAGAGTACTACAAATAAAGGTCTGAAAGAAATAATAAAATACTGTCTCTGGAACAACATAAGAGAAGCAGAAAAATAGATAGAGGGAGACGCCAGGGCCTGCGGGCGCCTACAGGACTACCTCGGGTCGCCTGATGATTAAGGAGCAGAAAATCTCACTGCTGTCCAAAATCTACAGCACTAGGATCTGTACAAAAGAGTGCAGAGTGTAGTATCAACACACCCGACCGCATGTGCTGGTAAGTTCCTAGCCTAACCTCGGCGAAGTAGTGACAAGGCAAGGACCAGACTACCAAATAAACCTGTGCAGATAAATAATGTACAGCAAAAAATAAAAGCAGAAATATATATAGTCAAGAATGGGAGGGGGAAACATACTGCGGGGAAATGCCAAATAGCAACAAGAAGACAGCCGTTAAATATATGGAACACCACACTTTAATTGTCAACAAGAATCAGGAATCAAACAATTGCACGGCATCACCCTTCGTGCTTTTACTCTCGTCCTCACCATAAAAATCAATATAAACTGCACGGCATCACCCTTTGTGCTTTTACTCTCATCCTCACGATAATATCAATATAATCGGCACGGAATGGTACATTGTGTGGTACGGGATCCCCCTTCGTGCTTTACACTCTTCCTCACAAATAATGATAATAATACACGGCATCACCCTTCGGGCTTTACATTCTTTCTCACCCAAACAACAAACACAAACAATAAGGGCAAGCAATAAATGAATCATAACAAAATTCCGGCAAGGAACAATATCAAAATCAAATCATAACGGCAAGGGAACAACATTAAAAACCACAACGTCCCGGTAAGGGATCAATACCATAATCCTCTTCTCATTTTCACATTTACCTCACAACTTGGTTCACAATTTGAGCCAACACACGATAAGGTTCAATTGCCAATTATACTTTCACATATCAATTTGGAACTCGAGCCAACACTCTTCAATATACAAATACCAATATTCTTTCCACAAACCTTGCTCAACAATAGCAATCACCACATTAAACATGAACAATACAAATAGAGTCACATTAATCACAACATGAGACTCACTGGCAAGCTTGACACCAACGTATAGATACTCGTCACCATGCCAATACGTCGTACTCAACAATTAACACATAGCATATAAGACCAAACTCCTATTCCCTTAAGCTAAGGTTATACCAAACACTTACCTCGATGCCACGAACACAGTTCAAGCCTCAAATACCGCTTTATCTCTTGATTCCACTACCAATTCGCTCGTATCTAGCCACAAGTTAATTAATTACATCAATAAATGCTAAATGAACCAATTATAATACATGGAAATAAGTTTTCTAAAGTTTTTACCCAAAAGTCAAAAATTGACCCCGGGCCCACATTGTCAAAACTCGAGGTTCGAACCAAAACCCGACTACCTGTTCACTTACGAACTCAAATATATAATTTGTTTTGAAATCGAACCTCAAACCGAGGTCCAAATACCCAAATATTTAAAAAACCTAGGTTCTACCAAAAACACCCAATTCCCCAATGAAAATCATTGATTTTGAGTTGAAATCATATGAAAAGATGTTAAGGATTGAAGAAAACTAATTAGAAACGACTCACAACTGATTTGGATAAGAAGTTGCCTTTGAAAAATCGCCCTAGAGTGTTTATGTTTTGATAAGATGTGAAAAATGGTCAAAAATGCATCTAAGTGTGGATTTACAGGTCTCTGATGTTGCAATTGCGACTAGGGTTCGCAATTGCGAACCCCTCAGAAAATTGGCATTTTGCGCATTTGCGACCTTATCAGATTTGCGGTCATCTTCGCATTTGCTGGAGACCATTCGCAAATGCGAAATCGCATTTGCGATAGAATAGTTGCATTTACGACTAAGGCTGCCATGTTCATTTTTCGCATTTGCGAAGCCTGCAGACCTGATCATACCAGCTGAAAACCTGCAATTTTCCCATGTCCAAATTCCACCCCGTGGCTTATCCAAAACTCACCCGAGCCCTTGGGGCTCCAAACTAAACGTGCACACTAACCCAAAAAAATCATACGGACTCGCTCGTCCATTCAAGTCACCAAAATAACATCAACAACTATGAATTTAGCATCAAAATCATGAAATCATTCAAGAACATCAAATTTTCTAATTTTCTCAAATAAGGTCCGATTCATATCATTTCAAGTCTGTTTCTTACCAAATTTCACAGACTCAACATAAAATCACATATAGGACCTGTACTGGGCTCCAGAACCAAGATACAAGCCCTATATAATCAAATTACTAACACATTTCATTTTCAAAAACTCGTGTATTTTTCAGAAACCAATTATTTTTTTTAAAATTCATTTCTTGGGCTAGAGACCTCGGAATTCGATTCCGGGCATACGCCCAAATCCCATATTTTCTTATGAACCTCTCGGAATCGTCAGAACACGGATCCGGGTGCGTTTACTCAAAATGTTGACCGAAGTCAAATTAAATCCCATATTTTCTTACGAACCTCTCGGACGCCCAAATCCCATATTTTCTTACGAACCTCTCGGACTCCCAATCGATGTCTCAACAGGCTGACCTCTCCACTGAACACGAACTGAAGGAAAACACTTTTATCTCAACTGACGAACCTGCTGGTCTAAAATAGCTACCGGCTCCTCCTCATATGGCAAGTCCTTGTCCAACTGGACAGTGCTGAAGGCTAACATATGGGATGGATCGCCGTGATACTTCTGAAGCATGGACACGTGAAACACTGGGTGCATGGCTGATAAGCTCGGCGGCAAACCAAGTATGTAAGCCACCTCTCCCACTCGTTCAAGAATCTCAAACGGGCAAATGAACCTAGGGCTAAGCTTGCCCTTGTTTCCAAATCTCATCACACCCTTAATAGGTGACACCCGAAGCAATACCCGTTCACCGACCATGAATGCCAAATCATGAACCTTACGGTCGGTATACCTTTTTTGCCTGGACTGAGTTGTACGAAGCCTATCTAGAATGGTCCTGACCTTGTCCAAGGCATCCTATTCTAGATCTGTACCCAACAAACGAGCCTCTCCTAGCTCAAACCATCCAACCGACGATCGTTACCACCTACCATATAAAGCCTCATAAGGAGCTATCTGAATACTCGATTGGTAGCTGTTGTTGTAGACAAACTCTCCTAAAGGTAAGAACTGATCCCACGAGCCTCCAAAGTCAATGACACAAGCTCGGAGCATATCCTCCAAAATCTAAATAGTCCGCTCGGACTGCCCGTCCATCTAAGGATGAAACGGTGTGCTCAACTCAACCCGTGTGCCCAACTCCCCTGAACTGCTCTCCAAAAATGTGAGGTAAACTGCATACCTCGGTCCGAAATGATAGACACGGGCATACCATAAATTCGAATAATCTCCCGGATAAAGATCTCCGCTAACCTCTCAGAACAATAGGAGACTGCCACAGGAATGAAATGCGCTGACTTGGTCAATGTATCAACAATAACCCACACTACATCAAACTTCCTCTGAGTCCATGAGAGTCCAACAAAGAAGTCCATGGTGATACGCTCCCACTTCCACTTAGGAACTCAATCTTCTGGAACAGACCACCAGATCTCCGGTGCTCGTACTTAACATGCTAACAATTCAAACACCGAGCCACATACACAACAATGTCCTTATTCATTCTCCTCCACCAATAATATTGCCGCAAATCCTGATATATCTTAGAGACGCCCGGATGAATAGAGTACCGGGAACTATAGGCCTCCTCTAGAATCAACTCCCGAAGTCCATCCACATTAGGCACACAAATACGACCCTGCATTCTCAAAACTCCATCATCTCCTAGTGTGACCTTCTAGGCATCACGGTGTTGTACCGTGTCTTTGAGGACACATAAATGAAGATCATCATACTGCCGATCTCAGATACACTCCAATTAAGAAGAGCGAGCAATGGTGCAAGTTAATATACGGCTGGGCTCAGAAATATCTATCCTCACGAACTGATTGGCCAAAGCCTGGACATCCAAAGTAAGTGGTCTCTCACCGACCAAAATATACGCAAGACTACCCACACTGGCTGACTTCCTACTCAAAGAATAGACCACTATATTGGCATTTCCTGGATGATATAAGATGGTGACATCATAGTATTTTAACAGCTCCAACCACCTTCTCTGCCTCAAATTTAGCTCTTTCTGCTTGAACAAGTATTTCAAACTCTTATGGTCCGTGAACACCTCACATGCCACGCCATATAGATAATGCCTCCAAATCTTCAGCGAGTGAACAATGGCTGCTAACTCCAAATCATGGACTAGATAGTTCTTATCATGAATCTTCAACTAATGCGAAGCATAAGCAATGACCTTGCCATTCTGCATCAATACCGCACCAAGCCCAACACGAGATGCATCAAAATAAACTGTATATGGGCCTGAACCTGTGGGCAAAACCAGCACTGGCACCGTAGTCAAAGCTGTCTTGAGCTTCTGGAAGCTGGCCCCGCACTCGTTCGACCACCTAAATTGGGCACCCTTCTAGGTCAGCCTGGTCATCGGGGCTGCAATAGATGAAAACCCCTCCACGAACCGACGATAATAGCCTACCAAACCCAAGAAACTCTGGATCTCTATAGCTGATGTGGGTCGAGGCCAGTTCTTGAATGCATCTATCTTCTTTAGATCTACCTGAATACCCTCTGCTGAAACCACATGACCTAAGAAAGCAACTGAACTCAACCAGAACTCACACTTTGAAAACTTAGCATACATCTGAATATCTCTCAGAGTCTGAAGAACCACTCTCAGATGCTGCTCATGCTACTCCCGATTGCAGGAATAAATCAAAATATCATCAACGAAGACTATCACGAACGAATCCAAGTAAGGCCTGAACACTCGGTTCATCAAATTCATGAAAGCTGTTGGGGCATTCGTCAATCCGAACAACATCAGGAATAACTCATAATGCCCGTATCGAGTGCAGAAAGTTGTCTTATACACATCGGACCTAATCCTCAAATGATGGCAGCCAGATCTCAAGTCGATCTTAGAAAATACTTGGGAACCCTGAAGCTTGTCAAAAAAATCATCAATGCTCGGCAATGGGTACTTATTCTTGATTATGCCCTTGTTCAATTTTCGGTAATCTATACATATTCTCATCGATCCGTTCTATTCTTGACAAACAACACCAGCGTTCCCCATGGCGAGACACTAGGCCTAATGAAGCCCTTATCAAGCAAGTCTTGCAACTTCTCTTTCAACTCAGGCGGGGCCATACGATATGGAAGAATAGAAATGGACTAAGTACCCGGAGCCTGGTCAATGCAAAAATCAATATCCCTGTCGGGTGGCATAATCGGCAGGTCAGGGCACGAACTATAGGCATAGAATAAATAGAAGGAACGTCGACATTGGAATCACGAACATATGCCAAATAGGCCAAACACCCCTTCTCGACCATTCGCTGAACCTTGATAAATGAGACAACACTACGGGTAGAATGACCAGGAGTCCCTCTCCACTCTAAACGAGGTAGAACCGATAAGGCTAAGGTCACAGTCTTGGCATGACATTCCAAGATGGCGTGGTAAGGTGACAGCCAATCCATCCCTAATATGACATAAAAATTGACCATGTCCAACAGTAATAAGTCTACTCGGGTCTCAAGACCCCCAATCACAACCACGTAAGAATGATGAACACGATCTACCACAATAGAATCACCCACCGGGGTGGACACATAAACAGGAGCACTGAGAGAATCACTAGGCATGACCAGATATGATGCAAAATAAGTCGACATATAAGAGTATGTAGACCCCTGATCAAATCGCACTGAAGTATCCCTGCTACAAGCCAGAACCGTACCTGTGATGACTGCATCGAAAGCCTCAACCTTCGGCCTGGCTGGAAGAGCATAAAATTGGGGTGGGCCCCACCATCCCGGACTATATCTCTAGGATGGACTGCTGCTGGCTGGCCTCTACCTCAAACGGCCTGAGCTGCACCTCTAGTACCTCTACCTCCACCTCTAGCATATCTACCCCCACCTCTGGCTGGCTAGGCGGGCTATGGAACACTCGGTGCCTGAACCATGGCACGGGAACCCGGATGCTGGGAGCTGTCCAATGCTAGAGGATAAAATCTAGCAATGTGACCCGTATTACTAGAAGTATAACAAGTCCTCGACTCCTGGGACTGCTGACCCTGATGACCTGAATGGCCACCCCGAAAACTCTGGAGCACCGGTGCACTGATAGGAGCTGGTAGTGCACTGTAGGACTAATGATCAAAATACTGCTTGTGAGAACCACTGCCACCTAAAGCACCGTGAGAAACCGGAAGTGCCGACTAAAAAGGCCTATGATGATGGCCTCTAACATATGAATCCCTGCCTCCAGACGAGGCACCACTGAATCTGCCTGAATAACGAGGCCTCTTTTCAGACCCCTGACCACCTCCCTATGACAAAACCATCTCAACTCTCTTAGCCACGTTGGCCGCCTCCTGGAAAGAAATCTTACTTCTCGTCTCCATAGCCATCTGAAGTCGAATAGGCTGGATAAGTCCCTCAATGGACCTCCTCACTCTCTCTCTCTGAGTGGGAAGTATAAGTAGAGCATGACGGGCTAACTTGATAAATCTGGTCTTGTACTGAGTAACAGTCATGGAACCCTGCTAGAGACGCTCAAACTGCCTCTGATAGACCTCCCTCTGAGTAATGGGAAGACATTTCTCCCAGAATAGCTGAGTAAGCTAATCCCGAGTCGAAGCTGGTGATCTGGCTGGTCTAGCCAAATAGTAATCTCTCCACCAAGTCTTAGCGGATCCAGATAAGCGAAAATTAGCAAAATTGACCACATTGGTCTCCATTATCCTAATGTTTCTGAGAACCTCATGAAAGTTATCTATATAGTCCCGGGAATCCTCAGAAGATGCACCGCTGAAAGTGACATTGAAGAGCTTAGTAAACCTATCCAACCTCCACAAGGCATCGGCAGTCATAGCTGCTCCGTCACCAGTCTGGGCTACTACACTCGGCTGAACTGCTCCAACTGGCTGAGCTGCTGGAGTTTGAAACTGGGGAGCCACTTGCTCCGGAGTGCGAGTAGCAAGAGTCTGGGCCCTTCTTCCAGCCTGAGAGACAGTTGGTGCTACAGGAAGCAAGCCTGCCTGGGTGACACTCTCCATGAGGCCCACTAGACGGAGCAGAGCATCCTAAAGTACTGGGGTAGCAATGAACCCCTCTAGGACCTGAGCTGGGCCCACCAGAGATGTATGGGCCGGAACCTCCTCATCAAACTCAACCCGAGGCTCAGCCACTGGTACTACTACTCTAGGCTGAGCTCTGCCCCCTACCTCAGCCTCGGCGTCATCCTCTGACCCTCGTGGGAGCTACTGAGGGCTCGAGCTACTGATCAGCCGATGAGGAAGCGCGTGTTATCGGCATCTGCAAAAGAACAAAGTAGAAATTCAATTAGTCATTAAGACACCAAACCGCACAATAGGAAATAATAGATGTGAAGTTTTTTCTAACTCTGTAGCCTCTGGGGATAAATACAAACGTCTTCGTACCAATCCCTCAGACTCTACTAAGCTTGTTTATGAATTGTGAGACCTATGTAACCTAGAACTCTAATACCAACTTGTCATGACACGGACTTCCCACCCTCGGGAGTCGTGATGGTGCCTACTAGTGAAAGCTAGGCAAGCCAATAAACTGAATTATTTACCTTGTCTCCATTTTTAAATTCGTTAACAACATAGAACCAACAATTAGTATACAATATAATTAAACAACCGGAAGAATAAATTTCAAGTTTAATAGTACTACTAATACCATCCTAACTACCCAAGATTTGGCGTCACAACTTCACATACAGTCTAAGAGTACTACAAATAAAGGTTTGAAAGAAATAACAAAATAATGTCTCTGGAACTACATAAGAGAAGCAGGAAAATAGATAGAGGGAGACGCCAGGGCCTGCGGACGCCTGCAGGACTACCTCGGGTCGCCTTATGATAAAAGAGAAGAAAATCTCATTGTTGTCCGAAATCTGCAGCACTTGGATCTGTACAAAAGAGTGCAAAGTGTAGTATCAGCACAACTTACGCCATGTGTTTGTAAGTGTCTAGCCTAGCCTCAACGAAGTAGTGACGAGGCTAGGACTAGACTACCAAATAAACCTGTGCAGATAAATAATGCATAACGGAAAATAAAAGCAGAAATATATATAGTCAAGGACGGGAGGGGAAAACATGCTGCGGGGAAATACCAAATAGCAACAAGAAGGTAGCCGTTAAATATATGGAACACCACAATTCAATTGTCAACAAGAATCATGAATCAAACAAGTGCACGACATCACCCTTCGTGCTTTTACTCTCGTCCTCACTATAAAAATCAATATAAACTGCACGGCATCACCCTTCGTGCTTTTACTCTCATCCTCACCGTAATATCAATATAATCGGCATAGAATGGTATATCGTGCGTCACGGCATCATCCTTCGTGCATTACACTCTTCCTCAGAAATAATGATAATAATACACGACATCACCCTTAGTTCTTTAACACCTGCTCGCCAAAATAATGCACGACATCACCCTTCGTTCTTTACACTCTTCCTCACCCAAACAACAAAGACAAACAATAAGGGAAAGGAATAAATGAATCATAACTAAATCCCGGCAAGGGAACAATATCAAAACCACAACATCCCGGCAAGGGAACAACATTAAAAACCATAACGTCCCGGCAAGGGATCAATACCATAATCCTCTTCTCATTTTCACATTTACCTCACAGCTTGGTCACAATTTGAGGCAACGCTCAATAAGGTTCAATTGCCAATTATGCTTTCACATATCACTTTGCAACTCGAGCCAATGCTCTTCAATATACAAATACCAATATTCTTTCCACAAACCTTGCTTAACAATAGCAATCACCATATTAAACATGAACAATACAAACAGAGTCACATTAATCACAACATAAGACTCACGGGCATGCTTGACGCCATCGTATAGATAATCGTCACCATGCCTATACATCGTACTCAACAATTAACACATATAATATAAGACCAAACTCCTATTACCTTAAGCTAATGTTAGAACAAACACTTACCTCGATGCCACGAATACAGTTCAAGCCTTAACTATCGCTTTACCTCTTGATTCCACCACCAATTCGCTCGTATCTAGCCACAAGTTACTTAATTAATTAATAAATACTAAACGAACCAATTCTAATGCATGGAAATGAGTTTTCTAAAGTTTTTCCCCAAAAGTGAAAAATCGACCCTGGGCCCACATGGTCAAAACTCGAGGTTCGAACCAAAACCCAACTACTGTCACACTTCTTTTTTTTACTACACCCCCGGAAAAGTGTAATAAAGGGAGTTTTTTCCAATTAAAGGACAATCGAAACATGATTCATTTATTAAGAGATTCAGAGTCGCCACTTGGGAGATTTATGGTGTCCCAAGTCACCGGTTTGAATCCCGAATCGAGGAAAGGGTTTGACTCTATGTTACAGTCGCGAACCAGAAATTCGAGTAAGGAATTCTGTTATCCCGGAAGAAGGTGTTAGGCATTCCCGAATTTCGTGGTTCTAGCACGGTCGCTCTACTGTCATATTTTGCTTAATTATCTGATTTTAGAACATTTTGAACCTATGTGCCAATTTTAACTTATAACCGCTTTTATTCATTTTTTAAAGAAAGATTGAACGTTGTCTAAAAAATATCTTTGGATCGCGTCACATGAAATGCACCCGCAATCCGAAACATAATTTATTCAACATTTTAGGATTTGGATTTGGGTCACATGAAATGTACACCCGAGTTTAGGAAAAGAAGCGATTTTGAAAGAAAACCAGAGTTCGGGTAAGGGCTTGAGATTATCTCGAGGGGAAGGTGTTAGGCATCCCTCAAGATCCACTAGTGTGGTTCCCGGCCATGCTTTAATTGTGACTTTAAAAGAAAGGGAACACGTAAGGTTTGCACATAGCAATTACAGATAAGTTTGAAAGTTTTAGGAAAAAATGACATAAGTGATAAAAAAAAAGAAGGATTAATTGGAAGGAAACATAATTTTAAAAAAAAAATATTATACACAAATAAAGAAAAGGAAATGAGTCCTAGGTTTAAATACAATATGAATCACATCAATGAAATACCCAGCAATCACTCCTCAAAAGAGGGGTCGCACGAGATATTAGCACACCGGTCATCATATCCATATTCTACCCTTCCCACCCCGTTAAGGTATTTAAACGTGTGGATTGGTCACGAGTGCTTATTGCGTGCTATTACCCGTCCTGTCCTATAAGTCCTAGAGGGTGTTTAGGACCGCTATTCCTATAAGGTGAGGACTAGGTTGAACCCTTAGGTTTAAAGGTCAAAACACTAGGCGACATACAAAAATAACAAATAGGACTTCATGCAAGGGATCATATAAAGGCACGTAAAAGGCTCAAGTATCCCACCACAGATTGACATATAATTAGCACGTCTCAATCACATTTAAGGTCTAAGGAAATGAGAGTTAAAAAAAATTGGAATGTTCCAAAATATGTTAAGATAGGAGCTGAAGGGTTTAAATAGAATTTGCAGAAAGTAGTTAGACGCAAACTTTCAGAACTTGGGAAAAAGGCAGGAGATACGTAACAGTTTAGAAATCGGAGAATTTTTTTTAAACATACTCAAAAATATACTATAGGGCATAGCAGGTATAGTATTCTATTATGAAAATAATTTCGGACAGAAGAGGTAGGAAAACATTTAGCACAGATGTAAAACCATTCGGAAGTGTAAAGCTGAGAGCATATAAGTATATTAGTTTTGAACTATAGTTTTGGAAAATTACAGAAGACATAGTGTCCTGATGAGTTTTAGGAAAAACAGTAACACACTTCTGGAAAAAGTAACTAAATAGAAAGTATTTGCACAGATATGATTATTTAGAAAATAGGACAGAAGTTTAGTAAGAAAACCAAGAGGGTCTCAGAGAAAGGAAACAAATTCGGATAGTCGAAAGGTGTCGAATGGTTTAAACACGATTGAGATGGTTAATCGATTTTATCCGGCCTAAGGCTTGCCTAGCCGCTGTTTAATCATAAAAGAAAGTGGACATGCATACTTGTTTTCAAATTTTAAAAGAAGCCTATTAACCAGACTTATATCTGTTAAACGAAATTAGTGAGGTATTCAACAGTTGCAAATACAGCCCTACATACATGATATCTAATGCACACAAAGGTCCTAAAACATAGTATCTAAATGCAATGGCAGTCTGGTTAATTATTAACTGGTTGTGGTTAAAAAGTAAATAGCGAGCTGATAGTAAAAGAGCTTAAAGACATGATCTTTAGTCATATG
>MU768052.1:101160-134566 GCA_026770625.1 Nicotiana glauca
CCTGCACAGATAGACATATAATTAGCACGTCTCAATCACATTTAAGGTCTAAGGAAATGAGAGTTAAAAAAAAAGTGGAATGTTCGAAAATATGTTAAGATAGGAGCTGAAGGGTTTAAACAGAATTTGTATAAAGGAGTTGGACGCAAACTTTCAGAACTTGGGAAAAAGGCAGGAGATACGTAACAGTTTAGAAATCAGAGAAAAATTTTAAACATACTCAAAAATATACGATAGGGCATAGCAGGTATAATATTCTGTTATGAAAATAATTTCAGACAGAAGAGGTAGGAAAACGTTTAGCACATATGTAAAACCATTCAGAAGTGTAAAGCTGAGAGCATACAAGTATATTGGTTTTGAACTATAGTTTTGGAAAATTACAGAAGACGTAGTGTCCTGATGAGTTTTAGGAAAAACTGTAACACAATTCTGGAAAAAGTAACTAAATAGAAAGTATTTGCACAGATATGATTATTTAGAAAATAGGATAGAAGTTTAGTAAGAAAACCAAGAGGGTCTCAGAGAAAGGAAACAAATTCGGATAGTCGAAAGGTGTCGAATGGTTTAAACACGATTGAGATGGTTAATCGACTTTATCCGGCCTAAGGCTTGCGTAGGCACTGTTTAATCATAAAAGAAAGTGGACATGCATACTTGTTTTCAAGTTTTAAAAGAAGCCTATTAACCAGACTTATGTTTGTTAAACGAAATTAGTGAGGTATTCAACAGTTGCAAATACAGCCGTACATACATGATATCTAATGCACACAAAGGTCCTAAAACATGGTATCTAAATGCAATGGCAGTCTTGTTAATTATTCACTCGTTGTGGTTAAAAAGTAAATAGCGATCTGATAGTAAAAGAGCTTAATGACATGATCTTTAGTCATATGAGATGTATGACCCTAGACATGGTTTCTATTGCACAAGTAGATAAGTAAAATCCTATAGACATGTTTTCTACCCATTACTTAAAGCTGAGCATGCATAATCCCACCCAATTTTACTATAAACTCCATTGTTCTTTACAAGTTATTATATACCAATGTGATTAAATTATAGTAGTGAAGAGTAAAAATAAGAAGTTAATCTATAGGGAGCCTTTAGCCAGGCCCAAATCTCCAATCCTCACTTCTTTCGAGTGTCACAGCCTTTACCAAGGTTTGGGTGCGGCAAAGCTCCCTTAGGGTCCATTGGGACCCTTGGCCAATACCAGGCACCCAAAACAAATTAACAAGACAAGTGCGAGTGTGGAATTACCAGCCTTGTACATCAAAGTTCAGTGGGTACTCAAGGTACCCAAAGCAATGCCTACACTAAGGGGGTAGAACCTAAGTTCTAGGAGTAGTGAGATTGTGATAGGATTTAAAGAAGTTGAGTTGAAAACAATTGAAAGAGGATTCACATGAAAAAATAGTTTTGAGAGAAAAGTAATCAATTGAGTTCGAAAACAGTTAATATGGGACCAGTTTTGAAAGCAAAGAGTCACACAGTATTCAGAGAACACAAACAGGGGCAGGGGAAAGGGAACAAATAACTCACAGGCAAGAATACTGAACATCAAAAAGAAGTACTTCAGAATAACCAAGCATGTTTCAAACAAAGGGGTAAGAGTCTTAACAGCATTAGATTGACAGATTCACACATCAGGAAAAGGTTCAGGGTTACTTAATAGCTAAAAGGGTCCTGAATACATGCTAATAGGGTACAGCGGTTAGGGGGAATAAGGAGAAACATGCAGAAAACAAGCACAAGCATGCCAGACTATATTAATCAGCACAAAGGCATGCTAATTGCAGTCAACAAAACCATAAGTAGAAGCATGCAAGAAACAAAAGGAAGTGTAACACAAATAGAAACATATTGCTTTTGGGGCTGTAAATCAAATAGGAGACATACCAGTTGAAGGTAAAGTAATGCAGGGTAGTGGTGAGTTATAGTATGCAAGATGGTGTGCAGAGAGAGCAGCAGTATAGAGAAGCAGCAACAATAGCAAAAGTGAGCAGCAATAGCAGAAGTGAGCAGCAATAGAAGTGAGCAGTAGTATAGAGAGCAATGGAAGTGAGCAGCAGTATAGAGAGCAATGGAAGTGAGTAGCAATATAATAGAACAATGAAATAGTCTAAAACTCAGCCTGAGTTTCAAACTGGTGGAGCAACCAGTAGTCACAAAAGAAGTGAGAGAGATTGTGTGGAAACAAAGATAGAGTACTGAATATTTTGTGTAAGATAGAGTTCAGAAATAATTCTGTTCGTGTACTAAGTGAGAAGAGAAGAGGAGTACTTATAGTTTTTTTTTGAAAACCAATAGAGAATAGAGTAGTAAGTATATAATTATAGAAACAGTACCAAATTGAATCAATCACAGGACTTAATTCAATTAAATCAGGGATTCATGATTCGAATGGGAGTACAGGTTATCAAGTAAGGAAAAGAATCAGTCAGATGACTGATTATACCATAGTAAAAAGTAGTATGCAATAAATATGCAATAAGAGCTAGATACACAATGCTTCAAACAAGGAAAGTATATGCTGAATACTTAAAAAAGATGTTTAAGTGCACAAATATGGTAAAAATATAAATCAACTCTGAAAATCAGTCAAAGAATCACGGACAAGACCAAAATTAGAGGGAATCAGTACCAAGTATAGAAAGCAACTCACAAGTAAGGAAACAATTTGAAAAATCAATGTAAGAACCCTTAAGGAAAACACATACAAATCAGGGATTCAAAGAGATGCTCGGAATTAATAGAATATTCAGTAAAGAGAAGCATTTAAACTTATTTAAACACAATAGTCACAAAGCTAAGAACCCTAAGTAAGGAATCATATAAACAGTAGAGAGTCGGAACCCTAGTAAAGATTTAAAGCGTGGAACTTGGACTAACTCGGAAACAAACAAACTCATAACATGGCACAAACATAGGCATATTCACATAATACTCAAAAGAAACAGAAGGAATGGTGATTTTAGAAGGGGTCGAAAACCCTAGTTTTGAAAAGAGGAACAAGAGCGTTTAAACTTGAGCCAATCGAAGATGTCGAGTGACAAATAGTATAGAACACAAAGATTAAACCAGAAATCATTTAAAAAGACATGGATTAAGAGATCTAGACAAAAATTAGGGTTTGCAATAAAATCAGTGAGATGAGAAACCTGGCCGCAAAACTTGCTAATAACGACATTTAAAGCATCATCGGACCAAAACCCACCGGAGAAAGGCCGGAGATAGCCAAGCGAGGTTTCCAGGGACCGCCTTTCATGGTGGAAGCTTCTGGGGCTTCAAACCTTGGAGAGAAACAACGAGATAAGGTCCTATGGCGACTAAAGGTCGAGAGAAGTGAGGACGGAGTTGGCCGGAGAGGCGATGAAACCCATCGGAGAAGAAAGAGAGAACCAGAAGGTTCTAGAGAGAAGGGAGAGCGAACGTTAGAGAGAGACCGGTCTTTGAGAGAATGAGGGGTCGGGGGGTAGGTTAGGCTTTAATTTAGGTAAGTGAATCTGGGCCGTTGATCTCGTTTGATCAACGGCTCAGATTGAATTATAGCTGGGTCGGGTTAACTGAATTGGGTATGGGTTGGGTTAGTTTGAGATATGGGTTGTCTGAAAGTGGGTTGAAATTGGGGTCAATTGAGATGCCCAAATAGGCTATAATTGAAAGTAATTGAGGCCATAATTGAAATAGCCAGTTGCTCCCTTTTTATTTTATAAAATAGCAAGAAATGACTTGAAAATAAATTGAAAACACAGAACTAATTAATAATATATAAATATTAATCTAAAAATATCGGAAATGATTTTATAATTATAAAAATGCGTTTAATTGAAACATAGGCTATAATTGCAATTTCATGCAATTTAGCTTTAGAAATTCCAAAAAAATTTGTAAAAACATGCAAAAATCATATTAATTTTATTTTGTTGTAAATATGAGATTGAAATATGTTATTTGCCAAAAAAAAATGATAATTTGGGAATAATTTTGGATTTTGTACTGTTTAAAATAGACAATAAGTCAATTCTAAAAACCCCTTAAAATTGAAAAAATACCAAACCTTTGGGCATGCTTATATATGCATGCATATACTATTTTGAAAGTATTTTGGGTATAAAAGTACATAGGAAAAAATTTGGTATCAACAATGAGCCCAAAGTCCTATTTGCAGAAGTAAACATGCTGACCCCTGAAAGCCTGGAATAAATGCCGTAAAAGGCCCAATTCGAATCAAAACACAATAGCTGAGCGTGGTAGCTTAGGATCGAGTCCTTGTGAGCCCAATTATAGGAATTTGGCTCCCAATTATTAAGGTCATTTAAAATACAAATCAATGGATACCAAACTAAGTGCAATGAAATTGATTTAGCTAAAAATAATAGACTCCTGATTTAAAAGGTCTAATTGCTATTACTCAACCTTCTGATTTCAAGAACTTTTGAAGACCAAAACAGAAGGGCAATTACATGTGCCCATCAGACAATCCACCACTTAAATCTTGGAATCATATTGTGTAGGCAGTGAGTAAAACAAATGGTAAATTAACACTATCTCATTCTTTTCAGTATTCAATCTGCCCAAACTATTAACAACTGACCTTCAAAACCCAACACAAGCCATACAACAACCTAGCTACCTCATAAATAATCTAATAGCATAAACAAACACTAAACATCACCCTTTTCGAACCTCTTTAATAATAACCAAACATGCAAGCCTTTTCAAATATAAATGATGATTCGAAGTAGCAGATAAATAGAGCTATGGCGTACTATTATGACTGACTACTTGACAAAAAAAAATAATATAAAAGTCCCAAAACTAAACACTACTCCAAGATTTCAGTTGTTCCGTATAGAAACAATACTAAGTTTACATTACAAATTAAATTACTAAAACAACTAACTGTACCAACTTATTGTAAATGAGATCATTTTAACTTGTCCATTCATGCTTCAAATTGACCTTACATTGTACAGAGTTCAAAGAAGTGTAACTGGAAATCAAGAAGGAATCAAAATGAAAAATCAGTAAAGAGTCAGCAGCAGACACAATCCAGTAGATCAGCAATGTAACAGTAAAATCAACCACAACAGCTAATCAGAATGAAATTAACTACCAGCTACCAAAGAATAGACAGCGGAATGATTTGTTGAATTCAAAACAAAGTAACACAACCCAGAAAATAACTTCAGACAGAGCAGCTAACCCAACAGGTTATCAAGAATCAAAATGGAAAACCAATGGAACAGTAACCCTCTAAACCAAAACTTAGCTCAGTTTTCAAACAAGAACAACTTCAAATTACTTCAAACACACACACTGAATCCCAAAATTACCAAGACAACACTGAAGTTCAAGTGAAAGAAGGAAACTGTCTGTATATTACTCTTAAGCTCTCTCTTAATCTATGTATATGTATCAAGCTCTCTCTTATTGTGTATCTCAATGCCTATCTCTCAAGCTCTTGCAGGATATTTTTCAGCTTGAGATTGCTTAAAAACTTCATCCTATTGCTCTCAATATTTTCAGAATCTCTCCCCTGATTCTGATTTTCAGTGTTTTAATAGGCATATAATTAGTGCTTAATCCACTAGCAACTTATCTTTTTAATTTTTAATTACCCCATTACCCTAGTGCCTTTTTATTTAGTCATTAGTGCCCATTTTAGCTTTTAAAGACAGCATTATTGCAGTTCCGATTACTAATTATCTCTCAATTCTTAATTATCCACTAATCTTAATGCCTTTTAATTAATTATTTTTATTAAACAATCTTTGATTACCCTTTAATCCCCTGTTATTTACCCCTGAAAGCAGGCAAATTCCGGGTTCAATTAACCCAAATTAATGGGTCTAGATAAATCCAATTCAAATCAAATCCGGGTTATTTAACCAAAATCTCTTCAGGGCTTTACAAACTCTAAAAATTAACCTAATTGAAATCCAGTATTTCTACAACAAATCATAAGACGAGCAACATTTTCAAGACTATCCCTAAGGTTTACAAACAAAATTATTGACACACTAACATGAATCCATTTAGGACAATTAACAAAATTACGCTGTAATTTACAAGTAAGAAGACAACAATTAACCAGTAATTAAGATTTAACAATCAACAATTGAAAAGCTGAACAAAATGATCCTTAAATTGATATAAACAGAAAACAAAACTGAGTTCGAAATTCTTCAAACACTCAGACCAAGAACTGTACTAGGAGAAGAGGAAAAGAGGATTAAAAAAATGATAGAAGAATATTCACAAGGAAAAGAAATATCACTGTCGTAAACTTGGAATTGCCCTTGATGTTTTGATCAAATCCCCTAATAATGTTATCCGCTCGTTCTTTTCTCGGAACAAACGGGCAATATTATTTGAGGATCAATCAGGCCTTCCATCATAACAAATCTTGAGAAACATTTTTGCATGAACAAACTTGCTATGGCTCTTAGGGGTTGAACCCTAGATTTGATATTCGAAGGTTTCTAGCCATGTTCGAGGGAAACAGGGTAGAGTTTGTGGTAGAGGAGGGTGAGGGGATCATGAGATGTTGATTTGGGATGGTTTGGAGGCGGTGCCGCCACCGGGGAATCTTGTGGCGGCGCTAAGGTTCCTAATTTTAAATCGATATTTGATAGATTCCGAGGTGATTCAAAGGAAACGGAGTTGGTATTTGGGATGAGGAGATGCTGGTGGTTCAGGGGTGTAATTTTGGTGGCCATCAGAGTTGATGCCGCCGGACACGGCGGAGGGACTGTTTGGTTTTTTGAATATTCGAGAAGCTAGGCAGGGATTCGAGTGAAACTGTTTGGGGTTTCGGAATGAGGAGGGGGATAGGAATCGAGGGTGTGAAGTTTGGGCTGATTGGATGCCAGCCGCTGCCGTGAGGCGATTTCCGGCGGCAATGCACGATGGCGTTACGTTGGGTCTCTGAGGGGGTGGAAGACGATGAGAGAAGGGGGGTTTGATGGGTTAAAGGGTTTGGGGGTTTGGGTATATTAGAATTAATGATTTAATTTGGGCCGTTAGATAATTGGAATCCAACGGCTCAGATTAGCTCATTAAACGAAATGAGGTCGTTTTGGTTGATAGGGTGCTGGATCGGTTCAGGGAAAGGCGGGTCGGATAGGTTAAATGGGTTGGGTAAGGGCTTTTGGACCATTTGATCAGGTTAATTTAACTGCTCCGATTAATTGAACCTAAACGACATCGTTTGGGTTGTTCAGGGGCTGCACCGGGTATGGGGGTTTGGGCTGAGGATTTTGGCCCAAATTTTCCTCTTCTATTTAGTTCTTTTTCCTTTTCTATTTATGTCCCAAACTATTTTCCAAAATTAAAACCTAAAATCCTAAATTAGATTATAAAACCAAATTAAAAATACTAATTAATTCTAAATAATAATTATCACAAATATAATTAAATGCTAAATTTAAAATAAAATTATACAATTTGACATTAAACACTTAAAAATGCAAAGTACGTTATTTTTTTTGTAATTTTTTTCATTTTTGTAAAATAAGTAATTTACTACTCAACTTGAGAATTGTAAAAATTTAAATCCTAAAATACAAATGCAATATTTTCTTGTGTTTTTCATAATTAAATAAAATACACAGACACAGACAAATGCAAATAATAATAAAAATATCACGAAAAATTCACCAAATTGCACACAATAAAAGTAGACAATTTTTGTTTGATTTTGTGGGAGTAATTCATGTGAGGCAAAAATCACGTGCTCATAGCTGCCCCTCTTTTCCCGTAAACACGAAGAGTTTTCGTCCAAAGACAAAGTGAGCGGATACGAGCGATTTTTGCCCGTTTGAATACTCCGTGTGAAGCATTTTTTTTTGAAAGATTTTGACTGAACATT
The DNA here is from genome assembly GCA_026770625.1 of Nicotiana glauca. Classification (NCBI taxonomy): domain Eukaryota; kingdom Viridiplantae; phylum Streptophyta; class Magnoliopsida; order Solanales; family Solanaceae; genus Nicotiana; species Nicotiana glauca. The sequence goes on from MU768052.1 coordinate 109,040, forward strand.
TGCTTTAAAGGTTTCCTACATATCCTTGGTTAAAAAGGAATCAGTTCAATGTAGTTCGGGAGATTTCATAGCTGAGACTACTATGAAGTTGTGTTTTACTGTTGCTGTTGCTGCTACTACTTGCTGACCCCTTATTACACCATGATAAAAGAAAAATAAAGAAGCTAGGCTAAGCTATAACCTATGCATTACAAATACTTATTCTCCAACTTGTGCCGCGATCGTTGTTGCCCTGTTGCCTTGTATTTCCTTACAATAATCCTTTTGTTGCTGTCTTGCGCCGACTTGTTGACTTGAACTGTAGTTCTCCGCTCTCCTGACAAGTATTTTATTGATGATCCTTTGAATGTCTTCTCTTTATTATCGTCGTCTTCCTCTATTCTCCAGGCGGGCTCCTGACTTTTTGCTTTTGAAAGGTACGCCTCTGTTCTCCAGGCGAGCTCCTGACCTCAAAAATTTAAAAGGTACGCCTCTGTTCTCCAGGCGGGTTCCTGACTTCAAAACTTTAAAAGGTACACCTCTGTTCTCCAAGCGGTCTCCTGACTTCAAAACTTTTAAATGTACGCCTCTGTTCTCCAGGCGGGCTCCTGACTTCAAAACTTTAAAAGGTACACCTTTGTTCTCCAGGCAGGCTCCTGACTTCAAAACTTTAAAAGGTACGCCTCTGTTCTCCAGGCGGGTTCCTGACTTCAAAACTTTAAAAGGTACGCCTCTGTTCTCCAGGCGGGCTCCTGACTTCAACAACTTAAAAGATACACATTTGCTCTCCAGGAGGGCTCCTGACTTCAACAACTTAAAATATACACCTCTGTTCTCCAGGCGGGCTCCTGACTTCAAAACTTTAAAAGGTACACCTCTGTTCTCCAGGCGGGCTCTTGACTTCAAAAATTTAAAAGGTACACCTCTGTTCTCCAGGCGGGCTCCTGACTCCAACAACTTAAAATTTACACCTCTGTTCTCCAGGCGGGCTCCTGACTTCAAAACTTTAAAAGTTACACCTCTGTACTCCAGGCGGGTTCCTGACTTTAAAACTTTAAACACACCTCTGTTCTCCAAGCGGGTTCCTGACTTCAACAACTTAAAAGGTACGTCTCTGTTCTCCAGGCGGGTTTCTGACTTCAACAACTTAAAAGATACACCTCTGTTCTCCAGGTGGGCTCCTGACTTCAACAACTTAAAAAGGTACACCTCTATTTTCCAGGCGGGCTCCTGACTCCAACAACTTAAAAGATACACCTCTGTTCTCCAGGCGGGCTCCTGACTTCAAAACTTTAAAAGGTACACCTCTGTTCTCCAGGTGGGTTCCTAGCTTTAAAACTTTAAAAGATACACCTTTGTTCTCCAGGCGGGCTTCTGACTTCAAAACTTTAAAAGGTATATCTCCGTTCTCCAGGAGGGCTCCTGACTTCAAAACTTAAAAAGGTACGCCTCTATTCTCCATGCGGGCTCCTGACTTCAAACTTAAAAAGGTAATGCCTCTATTCTCCGGGCGGGCTCCCGACTTTAACACTTTAAAAAGGTACGCCTCCGTTCTCTGGGCGGGCTCCCGACTTCAACAACTTAAAAAGTAAATCTTTTGTTACTTGACATTGTTTTCCCTTGCATCTTGAACCATTTTCCCTTGAAACTTGAATTATCTTCCTTCGAAATTGTTTTCCCTTAAAACTTGTGTTGTCGTGCTTTCCTTTGAAACTTGAATTATCTTCCTTGAAACTTCTTTCCTTAAAACTTTAGTTGTCGTGCTTTCCTTTGAAACTTGAATTGTCTCCCTTCGGAACTGATTTTCCTTAAAACTTTAGTTGTCTTCCCTATTCTGTTTGGTGTTTGCATTTCCTTATGGTGGGTTCCTTCGAAACAACCGAGATTTTCTGCCCCTGTTTCAATCACAGAAAAAATCTCGTCAGTTTAAAATGTGGTGGTTGGTTGTGATACTCTTGCTGGAGATGGTTTGTTCTTCGCTCCTTTCCATGCTCTGCTTCGTACGACTGCCTTGAACTTGGTTGAGAACTTCCGACTTTCCGACTACTCCTTAATCACAAACTTCCTAACTATTATTTCCAGTCTTCTTATCTGACCCGTATATTTCCCATGACAACTGATTTTCACTTGAAGATCTTGCCTGTTTACTGATTAACCACTTTCTTTATCATCCGTATCACTGAAATACCTTTTTTCCGTTCAGACCCAATATCTTCTATTTATTGCATTACTCATGAACTAGCATCTATTCGACCTTTGTGTCTCACATGAATTCCCACATCACGTCCATCGCTCCCCACTCTATATATATGTTTCTCTTTCTTGACTTGTCCACTGGCCTTGGCCTTGAGGTTTGTTGCTTCTTTACTGACATGGCAACTGATTTCTATTTGAAGACCTTGCTAGTTTATTGACTAAACACTTCTGTTATAAACCTTAAACCAGAAAATACCTCTCTTTGTTTGAATTCAATATCTGTTGTATTGCTCTTGGACCGATATCTACCTAACCCCTGTGTTTCATCTGATCCCCAAGCGTATTGCGTGTTACCAACTTCAGCACGCATGCCGCTCTTTCCTGATATAAACCATTGGCCTTGGCCTTGAGGTTTATAACCTTCGATTTTTGCTTGGAATGTCTTGCTTGTCACTGGTCCAACATTTTTTGCCCATTTTATCATAGAATATACCTTTGATTCATTCACCCTGGCCCTCCTTCTTCTGCATTGTCCATGAATTGATATGGACCAAACCTTGGTGTTTTGTACAAATCCCAAAGCATGTTGATTGTTACCAGCTCAGCATGCTTGTTGTTCTTTCCGGACTCAGGATGCTTTGATGTACTAGCCAGATCTCGTCTTGTGTAATTGGAAAGCTGATGGCAAATTTTGAAGTTATTTCTCACTTGTTCTGACCAGACAGACTCAGGAAGAAGAAGTGAACAAAAAGGAGTAGAATAAAGGACAAAGGAGAAAGATGATTCATGACAAGAAAACTACAAGGTAGAAACCTATTGGATGTGGATACTAACTCTAATGACCGTGACATGCACTTGCGGCCTATTATGTTAAGCAATTTCGATGTTCAGCTCTTGTCGTACCTTTTTCCGTAAAACGGGACTTCCATGCTCCGTATAACCAATCTGATTCATAATCCTTATTCGGCTTGTAGTGACCGAAGGTTTTTCACTGTTAAGCCTCTCTCATTTTGATCTTTTCTCTCAATTTACAGTTGCCTCAAGGTGCCCAAAGGTTTTCACCAATAAGACTCTCTCATTTTTTATTCTTCTCAGCTTTCGCCGCCTTACGGTGCTTGTGAGGGTTTTCACCAATAAGACTCTCTCATTTTCATTATTTTTTCGAAGTGTTGCCCCTGGCAAGAATCACCTTTACTTGCTCGACTTGGTATCTTTTGAAGACTGATCAGAAGGTCTTTCTTTTGACCGTAACGTGGTTTTGGATAGGGTTAGAAATAAACGGTATTAGAGGCTCAAAACAAATTAACATGGGTTCAAAATTACAACCTTCGGAACCAGATTTCTTTATAACAACCACAACTTCTGCCCCAGTTTCTTGCTTGGGGAATTTCTGATTTTTGTTCCACTATGACCGAGCCGTGAGGCTGCCTACGTATCCTTAAAGGAATCAGGTCAAACGTAGTTCACCCCCAATTCCTTATTGTTATAGTCTTTCTTTTTACTTATCATTATTTTTTTGTGCTTTTTTTTCTTTTCTTCTTTTTTTCTCTATTTTTTTTCTTTTACTTAGTTTTCACGCTGATGTTTCTAATCTTTGCTACTGATTCCGAAAGAGGGGTATGAAAGAAAACAAGTAAGGCTCAAAAAGGGTAACGAAGGATAAAGTGTTTAGGTAGCAGAACAAAATGCCTTCATCATTCCATTCTTTAAAACACACCAAGCACAAACAACGCGATTAAACAAACATTTGTGACATCTTCTGATTGTGCTAGACTTGATAGTTATATCCACACATTTGCTTTCTTCAACTGTTAAACGCAAGGTACCATTGGGAAACACTCTCACTCTCATTATCACAAACGACCCTTGCCAATTTGGGCAAACTTCTCTTTAATTTTAGACTGATGCGGCATGAAACATAAGGTTTCTTTATGTTCTATCAGCCCCAGTTTCACATGGTTTGGGCTTCAAATGATCTTAAAATGTTCTTATTTCCCTTAAGTGCCCCTGTCATCTTCCCAATAGCTTCGTGATTAACCTTTAAGATTAGGCCTAGAACTATGTGCGCATGTCATGTCACTAGAACCAGCATGAAAAGAACTATAAAGAGGAGAGAACTAAACAAAAATGATTAGAAATGGTAGAAAGCAGAGAATTGCATTAGACATGCGGGGAAAGAGTTTGTACAACAAAACAAACACAATAAAATGGAGTACAACCCTTAGAACAAACCTAGACAGCACTAAACGAGTTACAACGACTAAACAAACCAGGCAAAATGAAAGGATAAAAGGGTTTGAGTCATAAGACAATATCCGGGTTACAACCCTGAAATAACCCGGACAACAGAAATGACAACAAAATAAGCCACCAAAAACTCCTCTCCGGTTGACCAAGAAATGGAGCGTCTTTCCAATCACCAAACTCAATATCTTAGCCACTGACTTCTGCATCAATATTTCCAAGACCATTACCCACTTCAATATCATCAGCTTTAGTCAGTACATCCCCAAGAGGATTCACATGCTCTTTGTTGCTGTCGTTGATCACAATTATCCCTTCGTGAATCATTCTTCCTATTTCCTTCTTCAAAGAATGACAATTCTCAATGATATGCCCTTGGACATTAGAGTGGTACATGCATCATACAGTAGCATCAAAGCCTTTTTCATGTGGGTCTGGAGTATAACCGAGGAGCGGCTCAATCAGGCCAGAACGCTGTAGCTTTTCAAACAAACTTGCATAAGATTCTCCGAAAGCGTTCTCTTTTTCCAGTAGACTTTTTAGTTTATACTCTGGCCTCAGTTGGAATCTTTTGCGGGCAGGTGGTTGATACGCCTAATGAGACATTTGTGGAAGTGGTGTAGACCATCGCGGTCCTTGGGGATGTGGAGCATATGGTAGTGCAACGTGGACAGGATATCTAGGAAGTGATGTACAATTTAGGGGGTTATGTGGAGAAAAGTAGTGGTCGGGAGAATTAAAAGAATATCCATGGGGTCGATACAGAGGTTGTGGGCATTTGGCAATAACGACAATTGGACTTTGTTGTTGGCGAGGATTTACAACATCTTTTCTTTCCATGGGAAGATTATCCCGAGCAACTTGTTCACTCCATCTGAGCCAGAACTTCCTAAAACTTTCTTTAGGTTTCTTTTCTATCTGATATATGGAGGAGTGATCCAGGACAATGTTTGTATTATTCTAAAAGTGTCTCAGAAAATCCTGAGCCATGTCATCCAATGTATGCCACTTACCGACATCTTGACGATTGTATCATTCCAAGGCTGCCCCAGTCAAACTTTTACTGAAGTATGCCATTAGCAAATCGTCTTTCTTGCCAACATTCCTCATTTCCTTGCAATATTCCCTAAGATGGACTACCGGATCTTCACACTCCTCATTTAAGCCAAATTTTGGTACTTTAAACCTTGCGAGCAGGCGGACGTCAAGGAGTGTACACAACTCTTGGTAAGACATGCTGCCTTGGCCTCCCGTCCCTTGCACATTCTTTAAGGCATGTTCTGTGTTCTTCAGCTTCTCAGAACTTGGAAGAAGAGTGGTGGAGATACTAGGGTGATTCGGAGATGCCAAAGTTTGGGTAATGACAGCATCTGAGAAACCAGGTGGTGGCGGTAATGGTGCCTTGCCAACCATCCAAGCCTGATACATGTCTTTTATGTGTTGTCTTAACATTCTTGCCTCATCTGCCAAGCTTGTGTCTTGTTCAACCAACTACTTTTGAACATTGGTATCAACCGGCCCAATTTTGTTGTTATCCGCCATTGCCTTTTGCCTTTGTGTTGTAGGGAAGAGTTACTTTAAAACCCACAAACCAACCACCTTTCTGGCATGATATGACAAAATGAAACCAGGACGTTAACGTTGGGGCATTTAACATATTGGTAACCACATATTTAGGGAATGAATGCACCTAAGCAGTTAACAATTTCTATTATGCATTTGCTTGTTTGCGTCATTCCGGCTTTTCTTTGGTCCATTCTCTTTTTATTTTTCTTTAGTTGTGGTCGAATCTTATGGAGATTGCCTACTATCATGACCCCGCATGAATCAGACAGTGCGTAGTTTTGGCCGGTGTAAAATACGTAGGAAAAAATATTCCACAGAATAATTACTTTTATTATACCACTTGAAAAAGTTACAGACTTTTGAAAGGATGAACAAAACAAAACTTAAAAGGACTGACTGACAGACTTACAATTTAACAAAAGTACAGACTCAAAACAAAGATTAAGAATACTTTAATACTCTAAAATTTCCCAGGGTCCGTAAGGCATCATTCGGCCTTGCCGAGGGCCTTTATGCAAGATCCCTTTGAAGCCTTTCCAGATTGTTCATTATTTGCTTGACGAAAGTCATTACTGCTACAAAAAAGGTGGTACGGTTCATGTCCTCGCACACTCGGCATTTTGCGGTAATGTAACGTGCGATGTTTCTGACACCTTCACTAATCCTCCTCTTTTCCTGTAGCAACGGTCCTATCTGTTGATCCCGGGCTTCCAGCATTCGAGAGTTATGGAGGAGTTGCTCTTGAAACTTATGCATTTGTTCCTCCATTCGCGCCATCAGGTCATAATAGTGATTCCTATCTGCTCTGAAATCTCTAGCTTGCCTGAATATCTTGTCTTCGAAAGTGCCTATTTGTCCTCTCGGGATAATGACGCTCCCCTTATAGCCCCTCTTCATCTTCTGCATATGAAGTGACCGCTCTTTGGCACCTTTTTTCCATATGGCCCGAATCCATGCCAAGCTAGCTTCAGATCTTTCCAAGTCCTTTTGGCATTCGCGGGCTTTCACTTTTAGTTCGTTTATGAGTTTTTGGTTAGCCAGGCTTCTTTCTGGCTTTCTGACTGCTACCCTCATTTTTCGGATCTAAGTTTTAAGGGCCTTATTTTCTTGGATTAGCTTCTTCTTTTCCCCCTCATCTACAGCGGATTGAACATCCTTTTCAAACTGAAGTTCTATGACTTGCTTTTCCAGCTAGCTTATCGGGGCTGTGTAGCTTTCTTCTTTCACCAATCATCCCCATTGTTCTTGCGAGTCATTAGTAAATTGCTGAACATGGGCTCTCTTGGCAGGTCTTTGAGGAATCTGGAATCTTTTCCCGAACCAGATAGCATACTTGGGATCTACCTTACCTCTAGCAAAATCTCAAACCATGGTCTTAGGCTCTAAGAATATGCATTGATTCCACACCTGGCGAACCCTTCCTTCCAGAAATGTGCCCTTTGGACCCAATTTTGTGGCATGTTTACTTAGATGTTCGTCATAGGGAATGTTTTGGAATCTGCCCAGTTGACGCAGAACTCTGTGAGGAGCATATGGTTGGATGCTCCGGATGCCCATATGGAGAAGGTAACATACTTCAGCCGACATGTACATTGCTTCGGTGACAGGAAGCCATCCAAACACCCACTCAATTTTATCGGCGGTCAAAGATTTTAAGAGTGTAGCCCAATCCTCAACTCCTTCAGGAAGAATAATACCCTCTATTCGATTTTCAAATCCGTCGATGCATTTTAAACCGGTTAGATCGTGGTTCATGTATCCAACCCGATGGAAGAGATTTTCCTGTATCCACAATTGTAGTAGTAAATTGCAGCCTTGGAAAAAACCTCCTCCTTCTTGACAAATGGTCAAAGCCCGATAAATCTCCGACAAAATTAGGGGAATTGTACTCTCATGTTCTTGTATCAACGTTATGGTAATCTTCAGGGTTTAGAAGAGCCGAATCTTGGGCTGACCCATACCGAAAATAGAAACAAATGGGAAGCAAAGCGAGGTTTGATTTTCATAGTAGCATTTTTGGGTACTGTAATTTGTCCACGAGACGATGGAAACATGGAACTGGGTCTCATAGGAATAGTGGATGTTGCAATCAAGAGAGCAAATGGTATCAATGTTTCAATAATATCCTGCCTCAACTTGCTGTTCAATAACCCCACGAGACCGCTCAGAACTTTTACCACCGTCTCTCTACTACCCTTTCCTAGGTCATTCCACCACAAATGGAGCTTCAAAGGGATCTCTTTAAGGACTGTAAAGGGTTCAATTTCAATCGTGCTCATCCTGCACATTTATTTAAGGTGATTTAATGACTCCAAAGGAAAAAATGATTATTTTTCAAAAAGATTACTTTTAAGAAAAATCACAATCTTGGTTTTGCAGATACGGCCTTTTAGCACTTCAAGGAGGAAGATTTTAAGGTTGTACCTACTAGCCGTTAAAAATGGCTCAGGGTGGCTGTCCTTGCAAAAATGGCATTCCGGCGTCCTTTTGAGGACATTCGGCTTATTTAAGACAAGAATGACATCAACTAACTTATTTATGACAACACTAAAGTTTTTATTGTTTTAGGGCTATTTTCTGCAAAAGAGGAAGTTGGACCCGATGGGGATTGCCTACGTATCTCACATCCGGTGAGAATCAAACTGACATAGTTCGGGAAAACAAACTATTTTTGAAAACAAAATATTTTTTCTTTTTTCATTGGCAAATAAACTATTTTTGAAAAAAAGACTTTTTTTTTTCTTTTTCAATGACAAATAAAATAAAAACTCTTTCTTTTTTTGTTTTTTCATGTTTCTCAAAAATTCGGTAGAGTTTCGGCACTATTTGGACATTGGTATTTTTAAAACAGGTGATTAATCCCTTAACCCTCTACACTACTATTTCTCTCTTTATTCTTTTTCTTGTTTTTTTTTTCAATATTCAAAAATCGGTCAGAATGCAAGTCCAAAGCAAATAAATGCACAAGTAGCAAGTAAGATGCATCAGGACCTAGACAGACCCAACCCCTGTTTTGAGTCCCCTAAGTCAAATGCACATGATGCAAACAAACGTTCCTACTAGGGATCCGTCATAAGGCTTTGTTATTCTAGGTTTAAAAATCTGGGTTTATTGTTCTAAACCTGGCTTACTCGAACGAACAACTCGAGCCGAGGGGGGCAGCGTACCGGGGATACAGAAGCTCCGCTGGCTTAGCAACTTATCCGAACCTCGTTCTAAATGGGAAAAGACTCTAAATAGAAGAGAAGTCACATGAAGTGTACCCTTCTCCATGATGTAGAAGACTCAGAGAGAGGAAGGATTCGTAACAATTTATATACAGTTCACCAATATCAAAGCAGTAAAAAGCAGCATTTAGCACATTAGGTCCAAACATGTGAATAAAACCAGATAATAAATAAAGCTAAATATAACCAGTACTCTAAGCTCGAATTTCTAACCCTAAACCAGTGGTTCTGGGTTAATGGTCCCCAGCAGAGTCGCCAGAGCTGTCACACCTCCTTTTTTTTACTACACCCCCAGAAGAGTGTAATAAAAGGAGTTTTTCCAATTAAAGGACAATAGAAACGGGATTCATTTATTAAGAGATTTAGAGTCGCCACTTGGGAGATTTATGGTGTCCCAAGTCACCGGTTAGAATCCCGAATCGAGGAAAGAGTTTGACTCTGTTTAACAGTCGCGAACTAGAAATTCGGGTAAGGAATTCTGTTAACCCGGGAGAAGGTGTTAGGCATTCCCGAGTTTCGTGGTTCTACCATGGTCGCTCAATTGCCATATTTGGATTAATTATCTGATTTTAGAACATTTTGAACCTATGTGCCAATTTAAAATTATAACCGTTTTTATTCATTTTCTAAAGAAAGATTGAACGTTGTCTAAAACATGTCTTTGGATCGCGTCACATGAAATGCACCCGCAATCCGAAACATATTTTATTCAACGTTTTAGGATTTGGATTTAGGTCACATGAAATGCACACTCGAGTTTAGGAAGGTAATATTATTAAAATAACGCGCCTAAAGCAATTACGCGTGTGCAACTTTGCGAGGGCCATGGAAAATTTGCTAAATGGCACACCTCAAATTCTAAATATTTTAAAGTTATACTATACAAAGTCCATGCGTTTTTCATTTTTGTTTGGCATGGTTCACCTCAAAATACTCTACTTAAAGGTTTCTATGTTAATATATGAGGGCCAAAATCATTTTGCGATGTCTAATATGGCTTGCCTCCAACGTATCAAAAGAATCTAATTGACTAAAAAAAATTACGAAACTTGCTACTTGTTTAAATAAAACTTGAACATACTAACTAAAATAGAAAACAATTAATTACAAGGGCCTTTTAACTTAAATTCCAAATGCGTGGTCGTTTCCCAGGCTTGGGCCCAATGAGTCCAAAGTCCTATTTTGCAAAAACAAACATGCTGACCCCTGAAAGCCTGGAATGAATGCCATAAAAGGCCCAATTTGAATCAAAACACAACAACTGAATCGTGATAGCTTAGGATCGAGTCTGTGTGAGTCCAATTATAGGAATCTGGCTCCCAATTATTAAGGTCATTTAAAATACAAATCAATGGATACCAAACTAAGTGCAATGAAATTGATTTAGCTAAAAACAATAGACTCCTGATTTAAAAGGTCTAATTGCGATTACTCAATCTTCAGATTTCAAGAACTTTTGAAGACCAAAACAGAGGGGCAATTACGTGTGCCCATCAGACAATCCACCACTTAAATCTTAGAATCATATGGTGTAGGCAGTGAGTAAAACAAATGGTAAATTAACACTAACTCATTCTTTTCAGTATTCAATCTACCCAAACTATTAACAACTGAACTTCAAAACACAACACAAGCCATACAACAACCTAGCTACCTTATAAATAATCTAATAGCATAAACAAACACTAAACATCACCCTTTCCGAACCTCTTTAACAACAACCAAACATGCAAGCCTTTTCAAACATAAATGATGATTCGCAGCAGCAGATAAACAAAGCTATGGCGTACTATTATGACTGACTATTTGACAAAAAGAAAATTTAAAAGTCCCAAAACTAAACACTACTCCGAGATTTCAGTTGTTCCGTATAGAAACAATACTAAGTTTACATTACAAATTAAATTACTAAAACAACTAACTGCACCAACTTATTGTAAATGAGATCACTTTAACTTGTCCATTCATGCTTCAAATTGACCTTACATTGTACAGAGTTCAAAGAAGTGTACCTGGAAATCAAGAAGGAATCAAAATGGAAAATCAGTAAAGAGTCAGCAGCAGACGCAGTCCAGTAGATCAGCAATGTAACAGTAAAATCAACCATAGCAGCTGATCAGAATGAAATTAACTCCCAACCACTAAAGAATAGACAGCAGAATGATTTGTTGAATTCAAAACAAAGTAACACAACCCAGAAAATAACTTCAGACAGAGCAGCTAACCCAGCAGGTTATCAAGAATCAAAATGGAAAACCAATGGAACAGTAACCCTCTAAACCAAAACTTAGCTCAATTTTCAAAGAAGAACAACTTCAAATCACTTCAAACACACACACTGAATCCCAAAATTACCAAGACAACACTGAAGTTCAAAGTGAAAGAAGGAAAATGTCTGTATATTACTCTTAAGCTCTCTCTTAATCTTTGTCTATGTATCAAGCTCTCTCTTATTGTGTATCTTAATGCCTATCTCTCAAGCTCTTGCAGAATATTTTTCAGCTTGAGATTGCTTAAAAACTTCATCCTATTGCTCTAAATATTTTCAGAATCTCTCTCCTAATTCTGATTTTTAGCCTTTTAATAGGCATACAATTAGTGCTCAATCCACTAGCAACTTATCTTTTCAATTTTTAATTATCCCATTACCCTAGTGCCTTTTCATTTAGTCATTAATGCCCATTTTAGCTTTTAGAGACAGCATTAGTGCAGTTCCCATTACTAATTATCTCTCAATTCTTAATTATCCACTAATCTTAATGCCTTTTAATTAATCACTTTTATTAAACAATCTTTGATTACCCTTTAATCCCCTGTTATTTACCCCTGAAACCAGACAAATTCCGGGTTAAATTAACCCAAATTAATAGGTCTAGATAAATCCAATTCAAATCAAATCCGGGTTATTTAACCAAAATCCCATCAGGGCTTTTCAAACTCTAAAAATTAACCTAATTCAAATCCAGTATTTCTACAACAAATCATAAGACGAGCAACATTTTCAAGACTATCCCTAAGGTTTACAAACAAAATTATTGACAAACTAACATGAATCTATTTAGGACAATTAACAAAATTACGCCGTAATTTACAAGTAAGAAGATAACAATTTAACAAGTAATTAAGATTTAACAATCAAAAATTGAAAAATTGAACAAAATGATCCTTAAATTGATATAAACGGAAAACAAAACTGAGTTCGAAATTCTTCAAACACTCAGACCAAGAACTGTCCTAGGAGAAGAGGAAAAGAGGATAAAAAAATGATAGAAGAATATTCACAAGGAAAAGAAAACTCACTGTCGTGAACTTGGAATTGCCCGTGACATTCTGATCAAATCCCCAAATAATGTTATCTGCTCGTTCTTTGCTGGGAACAAGCGGGCAACATTATTTGAGGATCAATCAGGCCTTCCGTTCTAACAAATCTTGAGAAACATTTTTGCATGAACATACTTGCTATGGCTCTTAGGGGTTGAACCCTAGATTTGATATTCGAAGGTTTCTAGCCATGTTCGAGGGAAACAGGTTAGGGTTTGTGGTAGAGGAGGGTGAGGGGATCATGAGGTTTTGATTTGGGATGGTTTGGAGGCTGCGCCGCCACCGGGGAATCTTGTGGCGATGCTAGGGTTCCTATCTTTAAATCGATATTTGACAGATTCTGGGGTGATTTGAAGGAAACGGAGTTGGTATTTGGGATGAGGAGGTGCTGGTGGTTCAGGGGTGTAATTTTGGTGGCCATCAGAGGTGATGCTACCGGACACGGTGGAGGGACTATTTGGTTTTTTGAATATTCGAGAAGCTAGGCAGGGATTCGAGTGAAACTGTTTGGGGTTTCGGAATGGGGAGGGGGAGAGGAATAAAGGGTGTAAATTTTGGGCTGATTGGATGTTGGCGGCCATCGTGAGGCGATTTTCGGCAGCGGTACACGGCGGCGTTACGTTGGGTCTCTGAGGGGGTGGAAGACGATGAGAGAAAGGGGGGTCTGATGGGGTAAAGGGTTTGTGGTGGGGGTTTGGGTATATTAGAATTAATGATTTAATTTGGGCCATTGGATAATTGGAATCCAATGGCTCAGATTAGCTCATTAAACGAAACGGAGTCGTTTTGGTTGATAGGCTGCTGGACCGTTTCAGGAAAAGGCGGGTTGGGTTGGTTAAACGGGTTGAGTCTGGGCTTTTGGACAGTTTGATCAGGTTAATTTAACGGCTCCGATTAATTGAACCTAGACGACGTCGTTTGGGTTGTTCAGGGACTGCACCGTATATGGGAATGGGTTTGGGCGGGTTTGGGGTGGGTTTGGACGGGTAAATGGTTTGGGCTGGGGATTTTGGCCCAAATTTTTCTCTTCTATTTAGTTCTTTTTCCTTTTCTATTTATGTCCCAAACTATTTTCCAAAATTAAAACCTAAAATCCTAAATTAGATTATAAAACCAAATTAAAAATACTAATTAATTCTAAATAATAATTATCACAAATATAATTAAATACTAAATTTAAAAGAAAATTACACAATTTGACATTAAATACTTAAAAATGCAAAGTACGTTATTTTTTTTGATTTTTTCTATTTTTGTAAAATAAGTAATTTACTACTCAACTCGAGAATTGTAAAAAATTAAATCCTAAAATGCAAATGCAACATATTCTTGTATTTTTCATTAATTAAATAAAATACACAGACACAAACAAATGCAAATAATAACAAAAATTTACCAAATTGCACATAATAAAAACAGACAATTTTTGTTTGATTTTGTGGGAGTAATTAATGTGAGGCAAAAATCACGTGCTCACAACTACCCTTTCACTTACAAACTCAAATATATAATTTTTTTTGAAATTGGACCTCAAACCGGGGTCCAAATATCCAAATATTTAAAAAAACCTAGGTTTTACCCAAAAACACCCAATTCCCCCATCCCCCATAAGAATCATTGATTTTAAGTTGAAATCATATGAAAAGATGTTAAGGATTTAAGAAAACTAGTTAGAAATGACTTACAACTGATTGGGAGAAGAAGTTGCCTTTGAAAAATCGCCCTAGAGTGTTTGTGTTATGTTTTGAGAATATGTGAAAAATGGTCAAAAATGCGTCTAAGAGTGTTTATGTTTTACCCTAGAGTGTTTATGTTTTTCCAGGGTTCGCAATTGCGAACCCCTTAGAAAACTGGCATTTTTCGCATTTGCGACCCTATCAGGTTTCCGGTCATCTTCGCATTTGCGAGAGACCATTCGCAAATGCGAAATCGCATTTGCGGCTAAGGCTGCCCGGTTCATATTTTGCATTTGCGATGATTTGTCGCATTTTCCAAGCATGCAGACCTGATCATACCAAGTGAAAACCTGCAATTTTTCCAAGTCCAAATTCCACTATGTGGCCTATCCAAAACTCACCCGAGCCCTCGGGGTTCCAAACCAAACCTGCACACTTATCCAAAAGCATCATACGGACTTGCTCATGCACTCAAATCACAAAAATAACATCAACGACTATGAATTTAGCATCAAAATCATGAAATCACTCAAGAACATCAAATTTTGTAATTTTTTGAAATAAGGTCCGATTCACGTCATATCAAGTCTGTTTCTTACCAAATTTCACAGACTCAACTTAAATCACATAAAGGACCTATACCGAGTTCTGGAACCAAGATACAGGCCCGATACCATCAAATCTCAAACACATTTCATTTTCAAAAAGTCATATTTTTTAGAAAATAATTTTCTTTACAAATTTATTTCTCGGTTTAGGGACCTCGAAATTCGATTCCGGGCATACGCCCAAGTCCCATATTTTTTTACGAACCTCCCGGAATCATCGGAACACGGATCCGGGTGCGTTTACTTAAAATGTTGACCGAAGTCAACTTAAATTCATTTTAAACATAAAATTTATTATTTTTCACAGATTTTCATATAATGGCTTTCCGGGTACGTGCCCAGATTGTGCACACAAATCGATGTAAGGTAAAACGGAGGTTTTTAGGCCTCGAAACACTAAATTTGTTCCTAAAACAAGTGATGACTTTTTGGGTCATCACATCTTCCACCTCTAAAACAACCGTTCATCCTCGAACAGACATAAGAAGGAAGTACCTGAGTCAAGGAAAAGATGGGGATAACGGCTCTGCATATCGGACTCGGACTCCCAGGTCGATGCCTCAGATGGCTAACCTCTCCACTGAACACGGATGGAAGGAAAACCCTTTGATCTCTACTGACGAACTTGCCGGTCTAGAATAGCTAGCAGCTACTTCTCATATGACAAGTCCTTGTCCAACTGGACAGTGCTGAAGTCTAACACGTGGGATGGATCGCCGTGATACTTCTAAAGCATGGACATGTGAAACTCTGGGTGCACGACTGATAAGCTCGGCGGTAATCCTAGTGTGTAAGCCACCTCTCCCACTCATTGAAGAATCTCAAACGGTCCAATGAACCTAGGGCTAAGCTTGCCCTTCTTTCAAAATTTCATCACGCCCTTCATAGACAACACCCAAAGCAATACCCGCTCACCGACCATGAATGCCAAATCACGAAACTTATGGTCGACATAACTCTTTTGCCTGGACTGAGCTGTATGAAGCCTATCCTGAATGATCCTGACCTTGTCCAAGGAATCTTGTACTAGATCCGTACCCAACAAATGATCCTCTCCCGGCACAAACCATCCAACCAGCGAACGACACCGCCTACCATATAAAACCTCATAAGGAGCCATCTGAATACTCGTCTGGTAGCTGCTATTGTAAGCAAACTCTGCTAAAGGTAAGAAGTGATCCCACGAGCCTCCAAAGTCAATGACACAAGCTTGGAGCATATCCTCCAAAATCTGAATAGTCCGCTCGGACTGCCCGTCTGTCTAAGGATGAAATGCTGTGCTCAACTCAACCCATGTGCCCAACTCCCGCTGAACTGCTCTCCCTAAATGTGAGGTAAACTGTATAGCTCGGTCCGAAATGATAGACACGGGCACACCATGAAGGCGAACAATCTCCCGGATGTAGATCTCCGCTAACCTCTTAGAAGAATAGGAGACTGCCACAGGAATGAAATGCGCTGACTTGGTTAGCCTATCAACAATAACCCACACTGCATCAAACTTTCTCTAAGTCTGTGGGAGTCCAACAACGATGCCCATGGTGATATGCTCCCACTTCCACACAGGAATCTCAATCTTCTAGAACAGACCATCAGGTCTCTGATGCTCGTACTTAACCTGCTAACAATTCAAACGCCGAGCCACATACGCAACAATGTCCTTCTTCATTCTTCTCCACCAATAATGGTGCAAATCTTGATAAATCATAGTGGTGCCCCGATGAATAGAGTACCGGGAACTATGGGCCTCCTCTGGAATCAACTCCCGAAGTCCATCCACAATAAGTACACAAATACGACCCTGCATTCTC
Source organism: Nicotiana glauca (assembly GCA_026770625.1). NCBI lineage: Eukaryota > Viridiplantae > Streptophyta > Magnoliopsida > Solanales > Solanaceae > Nicotiana > Nicotiana glauca. Next base: position 125,668 of record MU768052.1, read on the forward strand.
AAAACTCCATCATCTTCTAGTGTGACATGATTGGCATCTCCGTGCTGCACCGTGTCTATGAGGACACATAAATGAGGATCATCATACTGTCGATCTCAGATACGCTCCAATTAATGAGAGCGGGCAACGGTGCAAGTTAATATACAGCTAGGCTCAGAAACATCCAACCTCACGAACTGATTTGCCAAATACTAGACATCCAAAGTAAGGGGTCTCTCACCGACCAGAATATACGCAAGACTGCCCATACTGGCTGACTTCCTACTCAAAGCATCGTCCACCACATTGGCGTTTCCCGGATAATATAAGATGGAGACATCATAGTCTTTTAACAGCTCCAGCCACCTTCTTTGCCTCAAATTTAGCTCCCTCTGCATGAACAAGTATTGCAAACTCTTGTGGTCTGTGAACACCTTACATGCCACGCCATACAGATAATGCCTCCAATTCTTCAGCGCGTGAACAATGGCTTCTAACTCCAAATCATGGACTGGATAGTTCTTTCCATGAATCTTCAACTGACGCGAAGCATAAGCAATGACCTTGCCATTCTGCATCAATACCGCACCAAGCCAAACACACGATGCATCACAATAAACTGTATATGGGCCTGAACCTGTGGGAAAAACCAACACTGGCGCCGTACTCAAAGCTATCTTGAGCTTCTAGAAGCTCGCCTCGCACTCGTCCGACTACCTAAACTGGGCACCCTTCTAGGCCAGCCTGGTCATCAGGGCTACAATAGATGAAAACCCATCAACGAACCGACAATAATAGACTGCCAAACCCAAGAAACTCTGGATCTCTATAGCTAATGTGGGTCGAGGCCAGTTCTTAACTGCTTTTATCTTCTTTGGATCTATTTGAATACCCTCTGCTGAAACCACATGACCCAAGAAAGCAACTAAACTCAACCAGAACTCACTCTTCGAAAACTTAGCATATTGCTGACTATCTCTCAGAGTCTGAAGAACCACTCTCAGATGCTGCTTATGCTTCTCCCGGCTGCAAGAATAACTCAAAATATTGTCAATGAAGACTATCAAGAACGAATCCAAGTTAGGCCTGAACACTCGGTTCATCAAATCCATGCTGTTGGGGCATTCATCAACCCGAATGACATCACCAAGAACTCATAGTGCCCGTACCGAGTGCAGAAAGTTGTCTTAGGGACATCGAATGCCCTAATCCTCAACTGATGGTAGCCAGATCTCAAGTCGATCTTAGAAAACACTTGGGCACCCTGAAGCTAGTCAAAAAAATCATCAATACTCGGTAATGGGTACTTATTCTTGATTGTGACCTTGTTTAATTACCGGTAATCTATACACATTCTCATCGATCCATCCTTCTTCTTGACAAACAACACTGACGTACCTCATGGCGAGACACTGGGCCTAATGAAGCCCTTATCAAGCAAGTCTTGCAACTTCTCTTTTAACTCTTTCAACTCAGGCAGTGCCATAAGATATGGCATAATAAAAATGGGCTGAGTGCCCGGAGCCAGGTCAATGCAAAAATTAATATCCCTGTCGGGAGTCATAACCGGCAGGTCTAAAGGAAATACCTCAGGACACGAACTACAGGAACAAAATCAATAGAAGGAACCTCGGCACTGGAATCACGAACATGTGCCAAATAGGCCAAACACCCTTTCTTGACCATTCGTCGAGCCTTTATATATGAGACAACACTACGGGTAGAATGTCAGGAGTCCCTCTCCACTCTAAACAAGGTAGATCCGATAAGTCTAAGGTCACAGTCTTGGCATGACAATCCAAGATGGCGTGGTAAGGTGATAGCCAATCCATCCCCAGTATAACATCAAAATTGACCATGTCCAACAGTACTAAGTCTACTCAGGTCTCAAGAACCCCAATCACAACCACGCAAGAACGATGAACACGATCTACCATAATAGAATCACCCACTGGGGTGGACACATAAACAGGAGCACTCAGAGAATCACTCGGCATGACTAGATATGATGCAAAATAAGACGGCACATAAGAGTATGTAGACCCTGGATCAAATAGCACTGAAGCATCCCTACTACAAACTAGAACCATACCTGTGATGACTGCATCGGAAGCCTCAGCCTCCTGCCTAGCTGGAAGAGCAAAAAATCAGGGTTGCGCCCTACGACCCTATACTACATCTCTAGGATGACCTGCTACTGGCTGGCCTCCAACTCTAGCGGCCTGAGCTCTACTTCTAGCACCTCTACCTCCACCTCTAACACCTCTACCCCCACCTCTGGCTTGCTAGGCAGGCTGTGGAACACTCGGTGCATGAACCATGGCATGGGAACCCGAATGCTGAGAGCTGCCCGGTGCTTGAGGACAAAATCTAGCAATATGACCCGTATCACCACAAGTATAACAAGACCTCGGCTGCTAAGACTACTAACCCTGACGACTTGAATGGCTACCCCGAAAACTCTGGAGCACCGGTGCACTGATAGGAGCTGGTAGTGCGTTGTAGGGCTACTGATCAGAATACTGCATATGAGAACCACAGCCACCTGAAGTACCGTGAGAAACCTGAAGTGCCGACTGAAAAGGCCTAAGAAGATGGCCTCTACCATACAAATCCCTGCCTCCAGACGAGGCACCACTGAATCTGCCTGAATGACAAGGCCTCTTGTTAGATTCTTGACCACCTCCCTATGACAGAACCATCTCAACTTTCGTAGCCACATTGGCCGCCTCCTGGAAAGGAATCTCACTCCCAGTCTCCTTAGCCATCTGAAGTCGAATAGGATGGATAAGTCCCTCAATGAACCTCCTCAGTCTCTCTCTCTCTCAGTGGGAAATATAAGTAGAGCATGACGGGCCAACTCGATTAACCTGGTCTCGTACTGAGTAACCGTCATGAAACCCTGATAAAGACGCTCAAACTGCCTCCGATAGATCTCCCTATGAGTAACGGGAAGAAACTTCTCCAAGAATGGCTAAGCAAACTGCTCCCAAGTCAAAGTTGGTGATCCGGCTGGTCTAGCCAAATAGTAATCTCTCCACCAAGTCTTGGCGGATCCAGATAAGTGATAAGTAGCAAAATCGACCCCATTGGTCTCCACTATCCCTATGTTTCTGAGAACCCCGTGACTACTATCTAGATAATCCTAGGAATCCCCGAAAGATGCACCGCTGAAAGTGGTAGTGAAGAGCTGGTAAACCTATCCAACCTCCACAAGGCATCAACAGCTGCTCCGTCACCGGTCTGGGCTACTATACCCGGCTGAACTGCTCCAACTGGTTGAGCTGCTGGAGTCTGAAACTGGGGAGCCACATGCTCCAGAGTGCGAGTAGCAGGAGTTTGGGGCCCTCCTCCAACTTGAGAGACGACTGGTTCTATAGGAAGCAAGCTTGCCTGGGTGACACTCTCCATGAGGCCCACTAGATAGACCAGAGCATGCTGAAGTACTAGGGTAGCAATGAAACCATCTGGGACCTGAGCTGGGCCTAACGGAGCTGTTTGGGTCGGAACCTCCTCGTCCAACTCAACCTAAGGCTCCGCCACTAGTGCTGCTGCTCTGGGCTGAGCTCTGACCCTACCTCTGCATCTAGCACGGCCTCGGTATCGCCCTCTGCCCCTCGTGGGAACTGCTGGGGGCGCGGGGTGCTGATCAGTGGATAAGGAAGCACATGTTCTCGGCATACGTAAAAGAACAGAGTTAAAATCTAATTAGTCATTAAGAAACCAAATAGCACGACGGGAAAGAATAGATGTGAAGTTTTTCCTATCTCTGTAGTCTCTGGGTGATAAATACAGACGTCTCCGTACCGATCCCTCAGACTCTACTAAGTTTATCTGTGAATTGTGAGACCTATGTAACCTAAAGCTCTGATAACAACTTGTCACGACCCGAACTTCCCACCCTCGGGAGTCATGATGACGCATACTAGTGAAACCTAGGCAAGCCAATTAAATGAATTATTTAACAAGCGGAAGAATAAATTTCAAGTTTAATAGTACTACTAATACGACACCATAACAAAACTACCCAATATTTGGTGTCACAACTTCACAGACTGTCTAAGAGTACTACAAATAAAGGTATGAAAGAATTAACAAAATAATGTCTCTGGAACTACATAAGAGAAGCAGGAAAATAGCTAGAGGGAGACGCCAGGGCCTGTGGATGCCTGCAAGACTACCTCGGGTCTCCTGATGATCAAGGAGCGAAAAATCTCATTGCGGTCCGAAATCTACAGCACTTGGATCTGTACAAATGAGTGAAGAGTGTAGTATCAGCACAACCGACCCCATGTGCTGGTAAGTGCCTAGCCTAACCTCGGTGAAGTAGTGAAGAGGCTAGGACCATACTACCAAATAAACCTGTGCAGATAAATAATGTGCAACAAAAAATAAAAGCAGAAATATATATATAGTCTAGGATGGGAGGGGGAAACATGCTGCGGGGAAATACCAAATAGCAACAGGAATACAATCGTTAAATATATGGATCACCACAATTCAATTTTCAATAAGAATCAGGAATCAAACAAGTGCACGGTATCATCCTTCAAGTTTTTACGCTCGTTCTCACCATATAAATCAATATAAATTGCATGGCATCACCCTTCGTGCTTTACACTCTTCCTCACAAGTAATGATAATAATACACGGCATCACCCTTCGTTATTTAACACTCGCTCACCAAAATAATGCACGACATCACCGTTCATACTTTACACTCTTCCTCTCCCAAACAACAAACACAAACAATAAGGGTAAGGAATAAACGAATCATAACAAAATTCCGGCAATGGAACAATATCAAAACCACAACATCCCGACAAGGGAACAACATTAAAAACCACAACGTCCCGGCAAGGGATCAATACCATAGTCCTCTTCTCATTTTCACATTTACCTCACAACTTGGTTCACAATTTGAGCCAACGCTCTATAAGGTTCAATTACCAATTATTCTTTCACATATCACTTTGCAACTCGATCCAACAATCTTCAATATACAAATACTAATATTTTTTCCACAAACCTTGCTAAAAAATAGCAATCACCATATTAAACATGAACAATACAAACGGAGTCACGTTAATCACAACATAAGACTCACAAGCATACTTGACACCAACGTATAGATACTCATCACCATGCCTATACTGCGTACTCAATATTTAACACATAGCATATAAGACCAAACTCCTATTCCCTTAAGCTAAGGTTAGACCAAACACTTACCTCAATGCCACGAACACAATTCAATCCTCAACTATCGCTTTACCTCTTGATTCCACCACCAATTCGCTCGTATCTAGCCACAAGTTACTTAATTATATCAATAAATGCTAAATGAACCACTTCTAATGCAGGGAAATGAGTTTTCTAAAGTTTTTTCCCAAAAGTCAAAATTGACCCCGGGCCCATATGGTCTAAACCCGAGGTTCGAACCAAAACTCGACTACCATTCACTTACGAACTCAAATATATAATTTATTTTGAAATCAGACCTCAAATCGAGGTCCAAATCCCTAAAATTTGAAAAACCTAGGTTTTACCCAAAACACCCAATTTCCCCCATAAAAATCATATGAAAAGATGTTAAGGATTGAAGAAAACTAGTTAGAAACGACTTACAATTGATTTGGAGAAGAAGGTTCCTTTGAAAAATTGCCCTAGAGTGTATGTTTTTAGAAGATGTGAAAAATGGTCAAAAATGCATCTAAGTGTGGATTTACAGGTTTCTGATGTCACAATTGCGAACCCCTCAGAAAACTGGCATTTTTTGCATTTGCAACCCTATCAAATTTCCGGTCATCTTTGCGTTTGCGAGAGACCATTCACAAAAGTGAAATCGCATTTGCGATAGAACAGTCGCATTTGCGACTAAGGCTGCCTGGTTCATTTTTCGCATTTGCGATGATTTGTCGCATTTGCGAAGTCTGCATACCTGATCATACCAGCTAAAAACCTACAATTTCCCAAGTCCAAATTCAACCCCGTGGCCTATCCAAAACTCACCCCGAGCCCTCGGGGCTCCAAACCAAACATGCACACTAACCCAAAAACATCATACGGACTCGTTTGTGCATTCAAATCACAAAAATAACATCAACAACTATGAATTTAGCATCAAAATCATGAAATCACTCAAGAACATCTAATTTTCTAATTTTCTCAAATAAGATCCGATTCACGTCATTTCAAGTCCATTTCTTACCAAATTTCACATACTCAACTTAAATCACATATAGGACCTGAACCGGACTCCAGAACCAAGATACAGGCCCGATACATCAAATTTCAAACACATTTCATTTTCCAAAATTCATGTATTTTTCAGAAAATAATTTTCTTTAAAAATTTATTTCTCTGGCTAGGGACTTCGAAATTCAATTCTGGGCATACGCCCAAGTCCTATATTTTCTTACAAACCTCCTGGAATCATTGGAACACGGATCTGGGTGCGTTTACTCAAAATATTGACCGAAGTCAAATTAAATTCATTTTAAAGGCAAAATTTAATTTTTTTCATAGATTTTCATATAATGGCTTTCCGGCTACGCATCCGGACTGCGCACACAAATTGAGGTGAGGTAAAAAGAAGGTTTTTAGGCCTCGAAACATTGAATTTGTTTCTAAAATAAGTGATGACTTTTTGGGACATCACAAAACAAATGTTATCTTCTTTTTTTTCACATATAATTCATATTTCTTATATACATTTAATATATAATTATTTTATACCATAAATTTTTAAATAATATAATTTGTAATCAAATATTATAGATTACATATATTAATGGGTAGTTCAAATAAAAGTGAAATCATTGAGATACAAGATAATTCAATACATATTACATGTAGTTTAAATTTTTGTTTAAATACTACTTGAATATTAAACTTTCACCTCTCCTATAAATGATCTATTAATGTATTACGAAGTGAAAAATGAGCATCTTTGTCCTTAAGTTTTTTTATGACAACCTAAAAATTATTCAAATAGATGATTTTCATCTACTACCATTTCTATTGTTGGAGTTGGACCTTCCTAAGCGTCTTGAATTGGTGCATTAAGATCACGCCCCTCCTCGATTATCATGTTATGCAGTATAATGCATGTAGTTATAATATCATTTAGCATTTTTTTTCTCCAAAAAAGCGACGGTCCTGCAATAGTTGCAAAACGAGCTTGCAAAATTCCGAATACACGTTCAACATCTTTTCGACATGATTCTTGTTTCATCACGAAATATTTATTCTTTGGCAAATGTGGCTCACAAATATTTTGCACAAGGGTAAACTATTTTGGATATATACCGTCAGCTAAATAATAACCCATATCATATTCTTTTCCTTGAATAACATAATAGGCAGGAGGAGCAATACCATTAGCAAGATTGGGAAACAAATGTGATGACTCTAAAATATTATTTTCATTATTGGTATTGGACATACGAAAATATGCATGCCACATCCAAATCATAATCAGCTACAACTTAAAGAATAATTGTTGGGGATCCACTACAACCTACATACTGTCCAACCCATGCTGTTGAGCAACTTTTCCATTTTCACTGCATGCAGTCAAGACTACCTAGCATTCTTGGAAAACCACGTTGTCAATCGATATGCAGAAGCCTTGCAACATCATCAACTGTTGGTTATCTCAAATACTGCTTGCCAAAAACCTCTACGATAGCTTGGTAAAATCTATTCACACTTTCAATTGTAGTCGATTGTAGTACACATTCGTTAGTGGCATCCGCTGGAAAATCATATGCCTATATTCGAAACAGGGTTATGATTTTTTGTAGAGTAGATAATCCAAATCTACCCATCGCATTGGCGCATTGTTTGAAGTATATATCATGACCTTTGATTGCATCAACAATTCGAAGGAAAAAATTCTAGGACATTCGGATTTCTACGACGAAACATACGCTCATTAAAGCGTGGATTATGTGAAAAATAAACGAGAAATCCATTATTATCAGCACCTTCATGATCTCGATTGATTATTTTGACTTTCTTGCAAACACTACAATACATAATTATTCATGTGAATTGTTTGCATGCAAAATTGCGTCTCAACTTCATCATCGGAAACTAAAGATGATGATGCTAATGATGATGAAGAGGAATTTGAATCATTATTATTAGATGACCCTCCCATAAAGAAATTCATTTTCATAAGACAAATAGGAATATTTAATTTGATTTTGAAATGAATTGAAAATCCAATATTATTTTCCTAAATGATGTTCATTTTAATAGAATTGATTTAAAAAAAAAATAGGAATAAGGATAAAATGCATCGGACGGTTGAGATTAAGATGGAATCCCTTCGACAGTTGAGATCAAGATAAAATCTATCCTACTCTTATCTATTAAATTATTGTGTCTACGAGTTGTCTACACATTCAATAATGTGTAGAGATGTCACAACCCCAAACTATCCTGGTCATGATGGCGCCTATCACGGTACTAGCAAGCCGAATCAACACAGATAGCAAAAGGTTCTTCTGTAAATTCTTTTTTCAAATTAGTTATGAACGCAATTCTTTAATTTAATATAACAAAATACGCAGAAGAAGAACAAAATACGCAAATACATCAACACTGTCCGATCCTGGTGTCACTAGTCATGAGCCACTAAGATACTGTCCAGTACTGTTTACTCAATACAAGAAGAAAAGTCTGAAATAAATAACACTAAGGTTAGGAGGGAGAAAGGCAGGTCTTCGAACAACGTGCAACTACCTTTCAGGGTGTGGGGGTGTGCAGACTCCGGAGGGGCTCCTACAGCCCAAGCACTATATCGCTGCGGCGTGCAGCCCGATCCATATACATATAAATATCGCTGCGGCGTGTAGCCCGATAATATATATATATATATATATATATATATATATATATATATATATAT
>MU768056.1:0-25790 GCA_026770625.1 Nicotiana glauca
CTTAAGTTATTGTTTCAAGTTTAAAACTTAAGGACTTTCTGTCCTTAACTTTGAGTTTCAGGTTCAAAAGTTAAGGACAAGCAGTCCTTAACTTATAGTTTCAAGTTCAAAACTTAAGGACATGTAGTACTTAAGTTATTGTTTCAAGTTCAAAACTTAATGACTGTCTGTCCTTAACTTTGAGTTTCAAGTTCAAAAGTTAAGAACAAGAGTCCTTAAGTTTGACTTGCAGGTTAAAAAGTGATGGAATGACCGTCCTTAAGTTTGAATAATACGTTCAAAAGCTAATGACACACAGTCCTTAACTTTGAGTTCAAAGTTCAAACGTTAAGAACAGGAGTCCTTAAGTCCTGAACTTAGAGTTACAGGTTAAAAAGTTAATGACATATAGTCTTGAAGTCCTGAACTTAGAGATTCAAGTTCAAAAGTTAAGGACATGTAGTCCTGAAGTTAAGGACATGAGCATAAGGGTATTTTCGTCCGGGCAATTAAAGTTTATTAAATCAGTGGCTAAAGATTAAAGACATTTAAAACACTGGCTTTAAAATAAAGACAGGAGCTGTTAGTGGCTATTTGTGCACATCGCCCAGTGCATGTCCGGTTTGGACCTTGATTAATCTCGATTTATACCCAAAAGTTAACTTTGGGTTATCTACCAAATATGAGTTCATGCTCCAGATTCAAATAGGAGATATCTAATTAATAGTAGAAAAATATTTGTAGCTCTACGCAACTTTAATAGTTACTTGTATTTTAAGCAAAGGCTATTTGTGAGACCGTTAATTAATTTTTAGCTAATCTTTCAAATTAATGTTTGGCGTATGAATTAAATTTGATAAAAATACTTCTAGTTAAAAAATAAAAAATTATTTGATAAAATTAAGAGTATAGGTAAGCGCGATATGACTTTGTGGACGTATAACCATCTTAACTTTAATTGAATTTGTGAGTTGTAATCAAGCTTAGACAAAAATATAGCAATCAAAATTTATAATCACTATAACAATCTTCAAAACCACAAAATATGCATATTTCAATTAGGCTTCGTTTATCTTAGTTTGACTGCCCGTGTCAATCCCAATTAGTCCAGTCCTAGAATATGTGCTAACTAACACCATGTGGAGGAAAAAAGAGAACCATGCTTTGACCAATTTAGTAGCGCGAATAAAATGAACTGTCATTTATTTTTGGTTTCATTTTTAATTCATTTTTCTTGTAATTTCCGCTTTCTCATCAAAACATTCTTCTTCCTTTTGCGAAAAGCTTCACAAAAATCTCGTGACTGTTGTAAATGGCAACTTCCGCCTTCAAATCCACTTCCCGAAGAGGAACCAGCAACTCCACTTCCAAAGCTCCTCCTCTTATCCGAAAACGATCCTTGAGTGTAAGCGCCGTTTCCAGAACTTCATCAAAACTCGACATTGATTCAGAATTTTCCAATAAATGCGACAATCCTCTCTTCTGGACCGAGAACGACAAAGATAAATTGAAGGAAAAGGAGAGTTTGAGCGAAACAAGGAAGAGTTCAGTTAGTGACGTTGCGGAAGAAAGGGGACGGACGGTTACGAGAAGCTCCGGTGTTAAAAATGGGATTGGGCGAAGTGTTTCTAGAGTTCGAGGTCGCTCTGTGTCCAGAGGACACTACGGATCTGCTTATGAGGTTTGTTATCTAATGTTTTGTTCGTCAATTTTGGAAGTTTTCGCTTTTGCAATTTGGAATAAATTTACAAATTAGTTGTATATTGGATTGATTTTGACCTGTTTTTGGAGTGATATTTCTCATTTATCCTTTAGTATTTGGTAAACAAAAGTAAACTAAAATAAAAATGCTGGCAAATAATTAAGGTTTTGGTTTAAAAAAAAATATTTAAGCAACAATTTGATGTAAATTATCGTAGTTTTGACTTCAAAATACTAATCGTGAGTTTAAGTATTAAATTGTGCATTTTGATTTTTTCCCGTTATCATTTAATCTATTAATATGGAATGGTAGTTTGATTTTGGAGGTCGTAGGTGAATCTGAGATGTTATGCCTAAGCTAGATGTATAGTTTATGGCAACACTTAACATGTGGTTGTATGTCATAAGTTTAAATTGTCTTTGGATGACTTTCTGCTGATTCAAATAGGCCAAGAAAAATAGATAGGCTGGAGTTTCTCAATTTAAACAGATAGTCTTCCACCTTGGCATGTGCTCATAGTATGATTGATGCAATGCCATGGTCTTCAAAAGCGGTAGCATCATTTTCGGTAAAAGTGACAAACTGGCAGTGACTTCGTGAACCATTATTACTATCAGATGTGATTGGGTAGTCTACATGTGTACTATTCATTCTGTTTCACAGCGTAGATGGGCAGTACTCATTTTATTTGAGTTGTCAATCCCAGGGAAGACAAGCGTGCCAACTGCTTTGTATTTTAAATTACTAAAAGAATTCATGCTGTTTGCTCTGAAAAGGGTATAATATATGATGGGTTATACGCTTACAGAACCCAATAATGTATTTTGGAAGTTTCCTACTATATGTGTGCAATCTGTGCTGTATTTGAACTTGGTTTTACATTTGTTTATTGTTTTGGTGTGTCTGAATTGTATTCAGATTGGGCCTTTTACATGTTATGTTCTTACTTAAATTTAATGTGATCTTAGAGCGAAAAGGAGCTACAATCAAAAACCGTGCAAAGACCTTTGTCGAAAAAGGCAGCTAACAATTCAAAAAATTCCAATATAGTTAGAAATGATATTGATAGAAGCGGCCTGGCCACGAGCTCTCCAGGAGCAATGAGGCATGGTCAAGTCACCGAGTATTCTGAAGATGATTCTGCTGTGAGTATAATTTGTATGGTTGCACAATAACCGAATTCAATTATTTTAGGCTGAAATTGCGATATCATATATCATTTTCTTTTCCAGTGTAGTGTGCATATTTCAAATTGGGAAGATGGAGTTTCAGCATGTTCTTTGTCAGAAGCCGAAGATAAGACCATAAAAGCTTTTTGTGAGCAAATGAAGGTGAGGTCTTGTTTGGAGCATATCGTACTCCTGTTTATCTAACGATTTAATAATCGTCTCTCTTCCTCACACTGTTTAGAAAGTATGTTTTTGGCGCGCGTCAAATAGGAATTAACGTCGCATTTCTTGCAAGAAAGTATATTGTTTGGTTTCCGACAATAGAATCTCTTGTATTTTTGTCTTACCAAAATTCCTATCCTTTTGTTCTGTCATCAGAATTGGTCCTCCTGTTAAAGTTGTCAGAAGAGCTATTTTTACCTGCTTTTGGAATTTCAATCCAAACAAATAACGATGGAAGGATAAAGTAAAATGTGAGTGAATAACTTGCACTATCCACCGGGTTGCATCTCTCTCCACGCCTTCCCGTGTTTATGTTTGGGAGGAGGTGGGTCAACTCTTGATAAAGAAAAGCAAATTTGGAAAACAGGTGTATAGTTTATGCTAGAGTTGGGAGCCCTGTTGATAGAGTCAGCATTGCTGATTAGGGAAAGGGGTTGTGGAGATGGATGGATGGATGGATTCATTAGTTTACCTAGGAGAAGGTAGGATTTTGTGGGTTCACTGGGTTTGAGGGGGCTGGGGGGGGGGGGGGGGGGGGATGCAGGTGGGTTTGAGGCGCCATCAGTTGGAAGAGAGGCAGCTAGAAGTGGATTTTTCACGCCTCTTCATTTTACATGGACTATTCGTTAAATATAAACAAGTTTTTCCTCAGCTAATGACATGAAATTAGAAACCTCTTCGGTAGCATTCCTTAACTGCTTATTCTGTATATTGATTATACACCTATATGATCGTGGGGGAAAAAAAAGCATGAGGACTGTGTAAATTTTGTGTTTCTAGTTCATTTGCTCAAGAATATTAAAAAAAATCATTCCTTTTCACTTATAGTGGGGTAACTATCATATCTACCAAATGAAAAATGAAGTCGTCCTCTACTAAAATGTGATGATTTGACTTAGTTCCATGGAAACAAAGTTTTAATGTGATATAATTGGGACTAGGATGGGAACTTCAGAAACTAGGGTACAAAATTGTCAGAGGCTGAATAGCTGAGGAGCAAAAAGTGTAATTCTCTCCATTTCTGTAGATACTCCATGTAACATGTTTTTGGCATCTTTGTTATGTTTCAGTCAGATCAAAGTGGCCAGTGGGGTGCTGATGCTGCTACTAGTGGAATATATGAAACTGTTCGCTCTGAAGTTAGGCGTGCTATTTCTGATATTCAGACTGACCTTGAAGATGTAAGTTCTAATGGTATCATGGATACAAGAATAACTACCTCTAGTAAATGCCAAAGTATCTGATGGTATACAAACTACCTAGTGTCAGTGCTAGTAATGTTAGCTGTTCTATTTGAGGATATTTGATTAACATTTTTCAGATACTTCCCTTTTTTATAAGTACTGTCTTATAAGTTGATTTCGCAAGGATGTGAGTGTTATTTTTGTGAAGATTCTCAATTATTACTTTGACTATGCATGTTGCTTTTTAATCCAGTTTGGTCATTAATATGAGCATGCATGTGGCTTTTTAATCCATTTTAGTCATTAATATGAATATGCATGTGGCATTATTTAATTCATTTTGGTCATTGATATAAATATGCACATGGCTTTTGATTACTAGTGATAAGGGAAATCAAAAGACTTGTGAAAGGTGAAATTTTTTGTCTGCGGAGGAATGTCGTACTCTCATTGTCCATGTTAGTCGTGGAAAAAATGTAATTACTGATATCTGTAACTTTTTTTTCCTGGGATAAAGATGAACGTGTTTTCAACTTAAGCATGTGCTGTTATTATGCATGCTTTTACTTAAAAGCTGGCTCTTACAATTTTTCTCATCTGGTGTTTATTTTAGGCTATCCGAAGGAACAATGTTAATGCTATTGCAACTGCTAATGTTCCTGATATCCCACCTAACTTGGTCAACTCTGGGGCTGTTGAATTAGCTTTAGACATCAGAAGGGAATATGCCAGAAAACTTGATGAGGTGATTCTTTTCATTGAGGATTGATAGGGGGATAATTCTTTTGGCCATTCTTATATGGTGCTTCTGTATCTGCTGTTTAAAGTGAAAGTGCACCAAATTTCTGTTGGTTGGCTCAGATTTTGCTACATTTCTGGTTGGCAATAGGGCTAAAACTAAAGAATATTCTGATCTCACAGTTTCTGATGCCATTGTTACAACTGTACTCATACTTTTCTCTTTCAATCTCCTTATCATCCAGTGAAGTTCACTGTTACATGAATTTTGCAGTCTGAAGAGCGGGCTAGAAAACTTAGATCGGATCTGGCTGTTGAAGAGCATCGAGGGCAGGAGATAAGTAGGATTCTCAAGGAGATACTGTCTGGTACAAAGCCCTCACCTCCTCAGAGATCTCGTGCAGGAAGAAAAGTAGGTTTTCTTTGTTTTTTGCCTTCTCCATCTCTAACTTAAAACAGAAAAGAGGAAAAAGAAAAGGTGCTAAATGCTAAATTTAAGCTATATCCGTGTCATAACATGATATTATTCTTGTTGATGTAGTATATAAAGTTGGTATACTTCTTTAGCTGCAATAGTTTTGCTGGGCATTTTGGATGCTGTGAGAGCAAACTGAAGTATTAATAGCAACGACTGTGTGTGTGCAGCAGTATATGCAGAGATAGGTGCATCAGAGTTCTCTTTGTCATCCTCTGGCTTGAGATTGAGGGAGCTGCTGGCCTTTCCTCTTTCCTTCTTTCTTACCTCTAGATCCAGAGAGTTGGGACCCAATCTTGTGGTTGCGTAAACTCTTTATCTTTCCTTATTCTCTCTTCCCCCCAAACCCCTTCCTTTGTTCCAGATGAAGTAAAACATATGGAGTTTTATTTAGGATGGCTGGAGTGGGGAAGTGCTACAGGATTGCTATGCGATAAGAAATACTTACCAAAGTGAAAATGCAAGCTCTATAAAACTTTGTGAGACCAGTATGATTGTATGTTGGCCAGAAGGCCCAACTTATCCACAAGATGTATCGTACAAATGTTTACTTTAAGATTGATATGTGGTTCTACAAGATTAGACTGGATTAGAATTTTTCATTGCTCCAGCTTACCGAGGATATGACCCTTGATAGAAAGACGTGGAGGTCGAGGATTAGGATTGTAGGTTGACAAATAGTAGTGTGTTCCTCCTAGGCTTTCCAGTAGTACTAGAACTAATTTTGTGTTATCTTATTCATGATTCTTTACTATTACATGTTGTGTCATTCATGACCATTACCTTATTATATTGTTGTTACTATTTTTTACTACTTGTTGCCTTATCTCCACTGTTCCTTGAGCCGAGGGTCTATCGGAAACAACCTCTCTATCTTTATAAGGTAGGGGTAAGGTCTGCATACACTACCCTCCCCAGACCCCATTCATGGGATTACACTGGATTCACTGTTGTTGTTGTTGTTAGAAGTTTTTGTTACTTTCTTTCATCCTTCTTGCCATTTAACTTCAGCAACTACTTAACGTGTTCTTTTGCTATGAAAAGAGTAAAGAAAAAGTTCTAATGTCTCTTTTTGGAGAGGCACCACCTAGATCTGCACTGAACTTCAATCTTGAACTCAGGCATTGTCATCTGAACAATTTAGAAGCCGTTACGAGCCTGGTGTGCCATAATGTTTTGACATCTTACTATGTATGCTTACACTCTTTGTCCTTGTATTTCCGCTGCAGAGAAGTAATGAGAGGAAAAAAATGTCAAAACGTCTTACTGAAGAAGCACTGTCATATTTTGATGAATGTGTATCCATATCAACTTTTGATAGCTCTGACTTCTCAGCACCGGAAGACCTATCTCACAGCTTAGGTGGAGATACTACTACAACTGGCGTAACCGGTCCCATCCTACTAGGGAGTCCAAGCACTATGTCAACGTCTTTCCCGGTAAGTTACTCCAACTCCAAACAGGTTCTTTTTTTTAATCTGATCAATACTCGATAGTTTTAACTTCATTCATCTGATCTTTGAATAATTGAAACACTGGTTTTATGATTGTCACTGAAAGGCTGATGTATGTGTGATGGATTATTCTTCATATTCTCCTGAGATGATTGGTATATCATTGCTTCCCCGGGTATCAAGACATATGTACTTTACTGCTCATTGTACTAAAATCATCTTCAACAACGTACCCAGTGTATTCCCACAAGTGGGGTCTGGGGAGGATAGTATGTGCGCACATCTTACCCCCTACCTTATGTAGGTAGAGAGGTTGTTTCTAGTAGACCCTCGGTTCAAGGAACCATAGTCATCTTAATAATATCCTGCTTTAAAAAGTTACTGAAGTAGTGTAAACTGCAAGTGACTGCAGTTGAAAGACTCAATATTTACATAGTAAAGGTTCTTGCCATATTTAGCAAGCGTAAAGGGGCGGACCATTTTTCCGCCAAGCTGCACCATATGCCATTGGTCCTTGGACCATTCTTTCTCGATTATAAATAAAAGAAAAGAATTTTGTAGACCCCTCACAAATCCAAATCCATAACATTTTTTCTCATTAAAAAATATGAAATAACGTAAACATAAAATTGTAGACCCCTAATAGGACTCAGATCGCATAGAAACTGGAAAGTCACCCTGCCCCTTGTGTAAATGGAGATACAACTTCCCTTGTAATCCCTTTTTGTTCATTTTTCAGTTCCTTTTATTTTTAATTCGCGTGGGTTGCAGATATGGTGAGCTTGTGAGATGTTTAATATGCCACCTCCATAAGCCTTGTTTGTGAAGCACTGAAGCATGATCTTTGATGCATAATTATACAATTAACACTACTAGCCTTAAGACTGCTGCTTTTGGTCGGCTTTATGAGGAACTGGGGGGCAAAGGTGGGGATAAGAAGTTATTTCGATTGGCCAAAGCGAGAGAGAAGAAGCCTTGCGATCTGGATCAAGTGAGGTGTATCAAAGACGAGGACGGTCGAGTATTGATGGAAGAGGCCCAGATTAGGCAAAGATGGCAATCGTACTTTCATAAACTTCTAAATGAAGAGGGGGATGGAAACATCGTGTTAGGGTAATTGGGGCACTTCGAGAGTCACCGAGACTTTAGGTATTGTAGGCGCATTAAGGTTGAGGAGGTCGTGGGTGCGATGGGTAAGATGAGTCGGGGCAAAGCGACCGGACCTGACGAGATTCCAGTAGAGTTTTGGAGATATACGGGTAGGGCAGGCTTGGAGTGGCTGACTAGGTTGTTTAATGTTATCTTCAAGACAAAGAGGATGCCTGATGAGTGGAGGTGGAGTACAATGGTTCCGGTGTACAAGAACAAAGGAGATATCCAGAATTGTAACAACTATAGGGGTATCAAGTTACTAAGTCATACTATGAAAGTATAAAATCGTTGCAAAGTTGCTTGCTGAAGGAAGTCATTTGGAAACTTATTTTTGGGCAGCAAAATGCTTTCATTAAAGGAAGCAGATTACAGATGCATCTCTAGTTGCTAATGAGATTCTGGATTGGAAACTTAAATCAGGGGAAGCCGGTTTCTTATGCAAACTGGATATAGAGAAAGCTTTTGACCAGCTAAACTGGAATTTTCTCTTTATGATGCTGAGGAAAATGGGTTTTGGAAACAAATGGATTAAATTCTGCACTACCACCATGAAGTACTCCGTCTTGGTTAATTCAAGCCCAGCCGGCTTCTTCTCTCCTCAAAAGGGTCTTAGGCAGGGGGATCCTCTCTCACCTTTTCTCTTCATCATTGCCATGGAAGGTCTCGGTAACATGCTAAATAAACTAGGAATTTACAATGGTTCAAAGGCTTTGAAGTTGGTAGCAGGTCTGGGAATAGAGCGACTGTCTCACATCTGCTATATGCAGATGACACCCTAATTTTCTATGGGGCTGAAGAATCTCAAGTGCTGCATTTAAATCTGACACTGCTTATTTTTTAAGCTCTTTCACGTTTGCACATTAATATGATGAAGAGTGTCATTTATCCGGTCAATGATGTTTTTAATCCGGAGGGCCTGGCTGACATTCTATGTTGTAGTACTGGCACACTACCAGCTACGTATCTGGGGCTTCCGCTGGGAGCAAAGTTCAAGTCATCTGATATATGGAGTGGAGTCACTGAAACAATTGAAAGAAGACTAGCTAACTGGCAAATGCAACACCTTTCTATGGGAGGGAGACTCACACTCATCAACAATGTATTGGATAGCCTTCCCACCTATCTTATGTCTTTATTTCCCATCCCCGGAAAGGTGCTGAAGCAGATAGACAAATACAGGAGGAATTTTCTTTGGGAAGGAAGCAGCAAAACTCATAAATTCCACTTGGTTAATTGGAAAAAAGTAACACTACCAAAGTCACAAGGTGGCCTGGGAATTATAGATCTCATGGTCCATAATAAGAGCATGCTTATGAAATGGTTGTGGAGATATTCACAAGAGGATCACGCCCTTTGGAAGGAGGTGGTAACTGCAAACACATGGCAATAAAAATCACTGGAGTACCAAGGTTGCTAGATCACCATATGGAGTAGGACCTTGGAAGTATATCAGCAAGCTAGGGGAGGAGTTTTATCACCAATGCAAGTTTAAGGTAGGCAATGGAGCAAAAATTAGGTTCTGGGAAAATAAATGGCTGGGGGACTCAACATTGCAAGCTGATTTTCCGAACCTCTATTCAATATCCACAAGTAAACAGTCAACCATTTCACAAAACAGAGTTGATTATTCCTGGAATCCTTTATTCAGGAGGAACATACAAGATTGGGAGCTGCAAGATCTTCTCAACCTACTGGAAAGACTAGGGACAGTCTTAATTAATGATCAGGCATGGACAGACTCATTTGGGGGAATAAAGCAAATGGCAAGTACTCTGTGAAGGCAGGCTACTACATGCAATGTACTCAAAATGAACTGTTAATCGATTGGCCATGGAAATTAATTTGGAAAACTAAGCTACCTCCAAAGGTGATTTGCTTTAGTTGGATTAGCCCTCTATGAAGCAGCGGTCACTCAAGACAATCTTAGCAGAAGAAGCATCCCCACAGTCAACATATGCTACATGTGTCAACATGCGTTAGAGACCAATAGACATCTTTTTTTACATTGTATAGTTGTTGCAGATGTATGGAACATGTTCATCTCAGCTTTTGGTCTTAAATGGGTTATTTGCTTTGTAAATTCTGAATTTGCATCTTCTTGATGCTTTCTATGAAATACATTAACTTATCAAAAAAAGTCATACCATGAAAGTCTGTGAGAGGGTGGTGGAAATGAGGATAAGGAGGGCGGTGTCTATATCGGAAAACCAGTTCGGGTTCATGCCGGGCTGTTCTACTACGGAAGCTATCCACCTTATCAGGAGGTTGGTGAAACTATACAGGGATAGGAAGAGGAATCTGCATATGGTGTTTATTGACCTAGAGAAGGCATATGACAAGGTCCCTAGGGACGTCCTTTGGAGGTGTCTGGAGGTGAAAGGTGTGCCGGTGGCTTACATTAGGGCGATAAAGGATATGTATGATAGAGCTATGACTCGGGTTAGGACTGTGGGAGGTGACTCAGAGCTTTTTCCGGTGGTTATGGGATTACACCAAGGATCTGCGCTCAACCCGTTCTTATTTGCACTGGCGATGGACGCACTCACACACCATATCCAAGGAGAGGTGTCGTGGTGTATGTTGTTCGCTGATGATATAGTTCTGATTGATGAGACGCGAGGCGGCATTAATGGGAGACTGGAGATATGGAGGCAGACTCTAGAGTATAAAGGTTTCAAGTTGAGTAGGACTAAGACAGAATATGTGGAATGTAAGTTCAGCAACGAGACGGGGGAAGCGGATGTGGAAGTTAGGCTTGACTCACAGGTCATCCCCAAGAGAGAAAGTTTTAAGTACTTAGGGTCAATTATCCAGGGAGTGGGGATGTTATGCACCATATAGGAGTGGGGTGGATGACATGGAGGTTAGCGTCTGAAGTCCTGTGTGACAAGAATGTGCCACCGAAACTCAAAGTTGTGGTTAGACCGGTCATGTTGTATGGAGCTGAGTGTTGACCAGTCAAGAATTCACATATCCAGAAGATGAAAGTAGCAGAAATGAGGATGTTAAGATGGATGTGTGAGCATACTAGGCTGGATAAGATTTGGAATGAAGATATTCGGGAGAGGGTGGGGGTGGCTCCCGTGGATGATAAGATGCGGGAAGCGCGGCTTAGATGGTTCGGACACGTGTGGAGGAGGAGCCTAGATGCACCAGTTAGGAGGTGTGAGCGGTTGACTTTGGCAAGTACGAGAAGAGGCAGAGGGCGGCCTAGGAAGTATTGGAGCGAGGTGATCAGGCAGGATGTGGCGCGACTTCAGATTTCCAAGGACATGACTCTTGATAGGAACATGTGGAGGTCGAGCATTAGGATGGTAGGCTAAGGGGTAGTCGAGAATTCTTTCCTCCTTGTACCAAGTAGTCTGTGAGAGTTTCATTAGGTTTGTTAGCGGTCTGTGTTGTATTCACATTAGTGTTTTGCATAGTTTTGTGTTATTGTCCTTTCACTTATTTGTTGTGGTTATTTTCTTTCTGGTATCTTTTATTGTTACATGTCTTTTCGCTTATTTCTTTTCTGATATTATTGTCTTTCCTGTTGAGCCGAGAGTCTCCTGGAAACAGCCTTTCTACCCTTTTCCGGGTAGGGGTAAGGTCGTCGTACACTCTACTCTCCCCAGACCCCACTAGTGGGATTTTACTGGGTATGTTGTTGTTGTTGTTGTTGTTAACACTACTAGCCTCCTCTGGCAGCAGCCTCTACCGTCCCCCGGTCTAGACCAGCAAATTATGTATGGAATTGGAATATCTAAGCTCTATTTCTCTTGCTTATTTATCACCTTAAGCGAGAAGAGAAAGCAACCTTGAATGTCATGAAAACTCATATGGTCATGAACCTATATTAGAATATCCTCTCCTTTTCTCCTTTCCCTACCTTCTTCATTGGCACACCTATTAGGAGAATAACATCTTAAATTACAGTGAAGAATCGTGATGGTGGATTACAATTTAGTCATACATAAAGTTTATCTTCTTCTGCAGATAGTAGCTGGCCACACACAGCATCCAGATAGTCGTGAGGGTTCAAGTTTAACAGCTAACAGCTGCAATGATGATCCTCTACTAGATCAAGTCGAGCAAAGAGGCAGTGATCCAGCAAGGGGACAACAATTTCAGTTCTCTTTTGGACACAAGTCACCAGAAAACTATTCGAATCATGGTGACTTAAAGAATTACATTAAGCATTTTGAGAAAGAAGCAAATAAAGATGTGCTGAAGTCGGATGATACCAGAGCCTTTTATGATACAAACGAATATAAATTGCAAGGTCATACAGAAAGCTTACTATTTGGCAGGGTAATCTTTAGAAACAGTATAGATTCTGGCAATCTACACCTGTGTGATGGAGGTTTTCCATTTACTTGTTTTCCATTTGGTTTTTCTTGAAATCTGTTTTTTTGGCTATTTGCAAATAAGTATTGTGGTTTTATTGTTACTTCTATTTGTCAAAATTGTATTCAGCTGTTCAAGGGTTAAGAGTTACTGTAAAAAATTAGAGAGAAAGAAGAAAGGCGAAGGTCTAATGATTGAAAGGTAGAAGATAGTGAATAGTACACATTTTGACATCCTATGATTTCAATAGGTCCATTTGGGGATTCATATTTCAACTTTAGTTTTCTTTTATCTCTAATTATCCCTCTGGAATTTACTGATAAAAAATGTATTCCTCTGGAATTTTTATTAGTGAAATTTTAACTTTTTACAAGGACACTTTGGGCTCGAGTTGTTGAGCGTTACTAATATTATTGCTGTTATTATCTAACTTTTATGGTTATTATCTTGAACTTGCAGGTACTTCCCAGAATTACCCCAATTACCATTTTGTTTGTACAAGTCTCAAATTTTCTCTAGTATGCTTTTCTCTTTTTTCCCTTAAAACACTCTTGAATCTGAACCCTCTCGCACGAGCATGCATTAACACTTTAATTTAAAGGTCGGTATAAACAAAGTGAGCTGCTTCAACTCATTAACTTACAATGAGTAGTCCTTTTAACAGTACAAATTTAGACACACTAACCATTTCATATTCAAGTTGTAAATGCCAGATGTAGTAAAGATGGACAACAAATGAAGAGCAAATTCACCCAGTCTGGTTGAGAGAATCGAGTTTTACATTTAATACGCACACAAGATGCAATTAAACTTCATCCCTGTCGTTGGCTCAAAACAACAATTGAATTTAATTTGGTTGACAGCGACATTTATGTGGTGTATGCTTTGCTTGCATAATGAGTGTTAAGTCCCTTCCCTTACAACATGACCTCCGTAAAAGAGCACAGACGTTTTCCTTTCCTGCATTTTTACTAATCTTAATGGTGCCATTTAAATATAAAGGCCAGACTAACCCTTATCACTTTGACAGTGTAATCAAATCTCAAACTAAAAAGCCAATAAGCGACAGAAGTTGCTAATAAGATTTGGCAAATATTGCAACTTCATCTGCTGAATTGCCCGTCATCAAGCACTTCTTTGGTCCCTCAGGCTGCTCAAAAGGGAAACATCTAATGGTTGCTCCTGTTTCTTCTTTCACCTTCAATTCTTCCTCGTCACTGTTTTGTTAAGTATTGCATTAACACATCAGCATTAACACATCAGTCCCAGATCACTGACAAAAAATATACAAGAACTGACACCGGATGCAAAACAAATGAAAATATAAGAAGAGGTTTACCTAGCTGACCAAGGCCCCCTCGCCCATTTTCCTTGAGCTATTGCCTCCTTAAGCTCATTATATGAATACACGTCCACAATGTTACTGGAATGATATAAGGCAACAGCAAATCAAACAGAAACTCAATATCCAACAGAAAGAGATGCATGAAACGCAGACACCAAGGCAAATGGTGATGGGTAAATCTTTGATACAAACTCTACACATTATAATCCACAAACCTGTGATCATTGAAAAACTTTGATAGCCAGCAAAAATATTGTGAAGGTTAAATCTCACTTCAACAACTGGTAAGCTCAAAAGCTTGTTAAGGTTTGCATAACTTGCATTTATAATTGGTACAGAATGCTGAATGTATACAATTGTGTAAAAAATGCATTAGATTCTATTTACAAGTTACAAACTTAGGATTATCACTCTTGACATTTTACAAAGTGTCCAAATTTGATCTTCTATTTTAAGCTGTCACAAGTGCATTGTTCTTCGATGCTTCTAAAGGCAAAATAGATGTTCATCTTACATTATGCAACTAGGTCCTAGAGCTATTACAGTGAGGAATTTTAGTTTGTCCTTGCCGCATACTTTTAGAACATGTGTGCGCTTCATTGGAGTCAGTTTTCTTGTTTTCACCCATGATATTTCTAGTAATTTAGGTCAAACTACATAATCAAATGAAAACCGAATGGAAGAAAAAGTGTGCGGCAGAAAATGCAGTTCATTGTACTGCAAGCAAAATAACAAAATGGTTAGAACTTACCTATCACGAAAAGTTGTTGCCCTTTCCAAAAGGGATGATTGAACCTCATTCAACTTGTCTATGATGTAAGCCACAAGGGATGAAGGCTCCATGGATATTCCAAAAACCTTCCCTTGCTTTCCAGGAACATCTCTCCTAGAGATGACCACGGTTCCACTTGAAACATCTCGGGGGCCAATTTCAATCCTCAAAGGGACTCCCTACACAGGAGCAAGCTGTATTAGAGAGTATTATCAAACAAACACTTAACATTTGGCCTCAGTCATGGTGGCAGATAAAGCCTATAACCATGTGTACCAACTCTAAGCACTGATTATATCATCCTATCCTACTCCAAGAAAAGTCAGAGTAGAAAAAGAACAACTTCATCAAAAGAAGAGAAATTTCAAAACTAAGGCCAACAACACAGCAAGCATTTTTAAAACTACCAGTGACAAACACCTGGCTTTCTACTTGATGAAACACTAAAGCGCATGTTCTCACAGATTTCATTTGGTAGTCATTTCTTCTGAACTTTAGGTCCATATATTGTGACTTCTGAATTTCCATAGAGATACACACCTTCATTTCATAGAAGTTGAATTTCCACCCAGGTGTTCTCTGATCCGTGTCATCAATCTTCACTTTTATCCCTGCAGCTTGTAAAGTTTCTTTCACAGATGATGAAGCAGTCAGAACTCCCGTCTTCTCATTGTCCTTCTTCCATATTGGGACAATAACAACCTGGGAGCATCCAACAAGCAAAATATTCAATCACCGTGACCCACTGGTCGAAATTAACATCTTCAGAATGCCATTATATGCGTTAGTACACAAGATAAAGGAAGAGATGAACAACTAGCAAGCTAAAATAGAACACAAAGCAGGGGTATACAGCAGATCAACTCAATTTCTGTCCACCGAATATGTAATTTGCTATTCCTGTGATACTACTTGTGAATGGTGATTCACAATCAGAACTTTTAAAAGCTGTCACATAAACCAGGCAATCACACAACTAAGACGATTACTCAAAACTTGCTAGATATGAAAATTAACCAGTCAAAAAATAAGTTTTAAGAACCTGCACAGGTGCCAGCCTTGGGGGCAGCAGTAAGCCGGCATCATCCCCATGTGTCATGATAATACCTCCCACAAAGCGAGTGCTAATTGCCCATGATGTCTGCCAGACATGTTGTCGTTGCCCATTTTCATCTGTGAACTGTTTAAACATTAAAACTGTTTTACTAAGATAACCAGTTAAACAAAGAGGATGAAAGACGCTCCGGCTGAAGGTAATCATCAACATATTCATATTTTTTACATTTCAAATTTACCTGTGTATTAAATGCACGAGAAAAATTCTGACCAAGGTTGTGGCTTGTGCCAGCCTGCAAAGCCTTCCTGTCTCCCATCATTGCTTCAATTGTATAGGTCCTTGAAGCACCAGCAAACGTCTCCACCCTAGATTTCCTACCTGCAATAACAGGTATTGCAGCTTGCTCATAAGCAAATTTTATATACACATCGATCATCTGCATTGCCTGAAGTTCAGCAAGTAGCAACGTGTCATAAAAATATTAGTAATGACACTAACTAGAGAATATAGGGGCATATAGAAAGGATAAAGACCTCTTTTTCTGCTTCCTCTGCAGTAGCATGGGCAGTATGGCCCTCCTGCCAAAGAAATTCAAGCGTCCTAATAAATGGTTTGGTTCGCATCTCCCATCTTGTGACATTTGCCCACTGAAACACATTAGATGGTACAAAATGAGAATCAAAATAGTTTCATTTCTTAGAGGTAACACAGTAAAAATGAAGGATGCGATTGAAAGAAACCTGATTGATCATGAGAGGAAGATCACGGTAACTGTGGATCCATTGAGTAAACATATGATTAACAATTGTTTCACTAGTAGGTCGAACCTGCCAGAACCTCAAGAAGGTAAAAGATCAAACCCATATTCAGATCATACTGTTGAAATATAACCAGTATTAAAGATGACATATCTTAAATAACAAAAATTTTAAGTTAAAACCTCTGAGCAACTTTGGGATATTAACTAACTAAATACTCTTTCAAAAGATCGACAGTTAAGCCATCCTGGCTTCTAAAGTCACAATGTGAGCAATCAACTCATTCTTTTTGTCGCAGACGCAATTATGGCGGATGATAATTTCAATTCTCAGAAGAACATGGTAACTGAGGATCATACGTCATTATAGTGGGGCCCTTCCCGTTACTATTACCCACTGACACAACCAAAATTTGTTAAAGTGACATGAGTCTCCCCTGTTCCTTTTCCTGTACGTCTGCTACTTTTGCCTTAATCTGGATATGTCCTACATAATAGTATTTAAATGTTTAAGCTAGTAGATTAGTCTTTGGAAAATCCTTCTTTAGGTTGAATTCTATAGGCAAAAAGGATTAAGACAAGCTTGGACCAGGTGGCGCGGGCACACACTCACAGACACATAACAAAGTAATTTGACCAAGCTAGTTTATTAACCAAGATAATTCTTTTGATGAAAATCAAGCATACATTCATAATTAGGGGCATAAGCTCATGCCATTCATAAGAATCTTCCCAAGTGTATCCAATTGAAATGAGAAGGTTAGCAATGGTTCAAGATTGCGGGGATTTAGTTTCTTTATTCTTGGTTTTGGATGGCCCATATCAGCTACATTTTCAAAAAACGTGGGCGTATTTGCAAGTTTTTCTTTTCTCTAGGTAATTGGAGGTACTAGCAATTTACCAGTATACTTTTTCCTTTTCCACACCACCTACAATCCCTTTTTTTTTTTGGTAACTAACATATTTTATTAATCACCAAGTAGTAATTACAAAACTTTAGCATAGCTAACACAACTTGCTATCTATCCATCTACACTGTATACTCATCTACCTAGAAATATAAACTATGCACAAAAGACTTATTTCTAGGTGTGGCTCTAGCACTAACAACATATGCTATCTCTTTTGTAATTTGCTCCCATACTCTACTTTTTTGTTCAAAAATTCGTCTGTTTCTCTCCATCCAGATGTGGTAAGCAACTTCTGCATAGACCATTCTAAAGACTTGAGCATGTTGAGTTTTCCCTTTTGCACATGTCACTGACCATCTGTAAAATTGATGCCAATTAGCACACCCATGAAATTGCTTCTCCATCCAGTTACACATTTTGATCCATACTTGTTGAGTAAATTCATATTGCCCAAAAAGATGATCTCTAGTTTCTACTGCTTTTCTGCACATTACACATTGTGTATCAACATTAACCTTCCAAGTTCGAACTAGCTATCTTGTCACAAGTCATCAGTCTCCCATGCATAGTCTCCCATGCATCATCAGCCACATTATGAATATTGCCTTTGGTCTTGCTGCATTGTTAAACATCAATGTTTTCCATTCCACCCTGCTATAGTCACCAAGTAAATGTAAGTATATTTGTCTGATCAGGCTTCTCTTGTGAGTTTGCATACACTGACTAGCTTCCAGAACTCCATATGCCTCTATTACTTTCCTTACCATCCAGCAAGCTTGTTGGGGAATTGTCATTGTACTCATCTGTTGATTCTTGATGTAGTAAGTATGGATCCAGCGGATCCACAGCTTATCTTGTTTATGAGCTAAATCCCAACAGTTTTTGGCAATTGCTGCTTTGTTCCATAGCTTCAAGTTAACAATGTTCAGTCTCCTGCCTTTGGCAGGCAAATTCTATCCCAAGCTAGCAAGGCTTTCCTTGTTATTTCATTTGTACCAGACCAAATATAGGATCTGCATAATCCCTCTACTATCTTGATCACTTTTGTTGGCAGAATGAATAGCTGTGCCCAGAAAGCTTGAATTCCAAACAATACACTTTGTACTAGCTGGACTCTTCCTGCATATGATAGAGTCTTGGCAGTCCAGGAAGTGATTCTTGTAGTCATTTTGTCAATAAGAGGTTGCCATTGCATTATACTTAGCTTCTTTGTAGACAGAGGTACCCCTAAATATTTAAAAGGAAGTTCACCATTAGAGAGCCCCAGCAACTGCAGAATTTGTTGTTTATCTACCAAAGAAACCCCTCCAAAATAAGCTTCACTCTTACTGAGATTTGCTTGTAGCCCTGACACCTGTGTGAATTGGTAGAATTTTTGCTGCATCACTTGCATTGTCTTTAGATCACCTCTGGCAAATAATAAAAAACCATCTGCAAAGCTTAGGTGAGTGATCCCAAGCTTTGCACATCTAGGGTGATATTTGAAATCCCTCTCCTGTTTCAGACTAGCCAAGTTTCTACTCAGGTATTCCATTGCTATAGCAAACAAAAATGGAGACATAGGATCTCCCTGCCTCAATCCTTTAGCAGCATTAAAAGGTTTAGTTGGTTCCCCATTAACTACAATAGAGTAGTTACCTGTTTGGACACATTCCATAACCCAAGATATGAACAATTGGGGAAATCCCAGCTCTTCCATCACTTGCTTCATATATGGCCACTCAACAGAATCATATGCTTTCCGGAGATCTATCTTTATCATGCACCTAGGAGATATATTCTTTCTGGTATAAGTCTTCACCAGTTCATGTGCCAGGAGCATATTATCTGCTAGCTTTCTCCCAGGAATAAACCCTGCTTGTGCTTCATTAATGATTGTACTCATGAAGTCTTGCATTCTTGCTGCTAGTACCTTGGAAATCATTTTGTAGAGGACAGTGCAACATGCTATAGGCCTAAACTCTTTAACAGTTTTAGGTTTAGATACCTTAGGAACCAAGGTTATGGTTGTGCAATTGATAGCTCTATACAGCTTCCCAGTGATGAAAAATTCCATAACAGCTGTTGTGACTTCATCTTTAACAACAGACCATGCCTTCTTGAAAAAATAGGCATTATAGCCATCAACACCAGGTGCCTTGTCATTGTCAATAGAGCATAATCCTTCATAGATTTCTTCAGGGGTCACATCTTTGCATAGCTCAATCCTTTGTTGTTGATTAAGTTTATTTCCCATATTCATAACCCTTTTGTCTATAGCAGGCAAAGTCTGTGCAGCAGTACCCATCGGTGATTTGTAAAAATCTACTATCTCCCTTTGGATGCTTTCTGGATCAGTAATCCTGTTGTCAGTGTTGGTTTGTAATTCCACTATTTGCTTGCTTTGGCTTCTCTCTTTCATCACAGCTGAGAAGTATTTAGTATTAGAGTCACCTAGTTGTATCCATTTGGCTCTGGCTTTTTGTTTCAGTGCTCCCTCTTCTATTAGATCCCATTTTTCCAAATTCTGAATCAGCTCCTTTTCTTTCAGTAGCAGCTCAGAAGAGCTGCTTGTGTCTATGCTTTTTGGACATGTTCAAGTTCAATTCTGGCTATCTCTATCTTTAGCCTAATGAATTTAAACTCCTCCACATTCAGTTTCTTCAGTACTAGCCTCAATACTTTTAGTTTCATCCATACATTCTGCATCTTCTGTCTATGAAAGCTTTGTTTCCAAATTTCCTGTACTTCATAATTGAATCTCTCATGCTCAGCCCAGATATTGAAAATTTGAATGGGATTTTCCTATTTCTGTGCTAATCATTAAAGGTTAATATCATAGGAGCATGGTCAGAGATAAATGGTAGTTCATATATGGTGGATATATGCCCCCATTGCGTCATCCAGTCATAATTCCCAAACAACCTATCAATTCTGCTCCATATCATGTCCCCAACACCTTGCTTATTGGACCAAGTATAACAATCACCCTCCCAGTTCAATTCACTAAGCTTTAACTCATGGACACATTTACTGAAGTCTTGAGTTTCATCCTTAGTGACTGGATTACCATGTATTCTATCTTGTAATTGTAAAACAGCATTAAAATCTCCCCCAATAAACCATGGCATGGATGTCATTTGATCTATCTCTTCCATGTTCTCCCATAGTTGTTTCCTTTGTTCAACTATATTAAACCCATAGACCATAGACACTGCATATTCATGATCATTGCGGATGTTTGTGACAACACAGTGAATTACCAGTGCTTCTGCCTTAATCATCTTGACTGAGTAGCAATTAGTATCCCATAAAACCCAAATTCTTCCATTCACTGCTGCATTATAGTTGTTAAACACCACCCACCCAGGCGCAATGTGATGGCTAACACATCTAGCATTGTGTTCCTTTACTCTTGTTTCAATGGTCCCAGCTAAACTAATGTTCTTATTTTTTAGGTAGTTTTTCAGCTCCTTCCTCTTGTGCCACTTATTAATACCCCTAACATTCCAGATTAACCACCTCAATGATTGATTTTAGATCCCCCAACTCTATCATGGGGTAGGGTAGAACTGCTACTAGTACCTGCTGCTCCACTTTTTAGCCTGCCTCTGCTAGCTAAAGGTGTTAATATAGGGAAGCTTTCAAGGCTAAAGTCTAGTACTTTCTGCTTACCCTTATCAATTGGTTCTGCTTCATTTGCCCTCTGTATCTTTAGCTAACCGGTACTGATTTGTTTGTTGTGCCTGCTCTGTTGAGTGCTGCTGAGGCCTTTCTTTGGCAACTTCATTTGACACTCTAGCTGCCTTAGGTGTCTCAATAACAGTTGTTTCTGTAAGCCCAGGGTCTGAGTTACTTGTAGTATTTTTGACAGGTCCTTTAGTTCTCCATTCATAAGTAACTTTCTTTGCTTCTCTTCTCCTCTTAGGTTGGACCTTTTTTTGCTCCTTAGGCTCTTGGTGAGTAGAGCAAACATGACCAATAGCTTGACATTTGTCACAATACATTGGTTTCCACTCATAAATTATATCCTGCTGGAAACTTCTTCCTCTAGGGTCCCTCACCATAATCTCTGTAGGCATAGTTTTAGTCACATTCACTTCAATCAACATCCTTGCATATAAAATTCGTTTTTGCTTGGTCGCACACTCATCAGCAAATAACGGCTTTCCAATAGCACTTGCTATTTTGCTCAGTGCTTCATTTCCCCAGCAGCTCATTGGTAATGCAGGGGAAATTACCCACAGAGGTATATCAGTTAGGAATTCTTTACTGAGGTCAAAATCTGGAGACCAGGGTTTAAGTATTATTGGCTTGTTTCTGAAAGTGTGAGGTCCAGCATAAAATATTCTGTGCCTATCAGCTAGGTTTTGGAATTTTATCACAAAATATCCATCCTCATGAAGAAACAAATCTGGTTTAGCTACATCAAGCCAGTATTGAGTAATGTGCCTCTGCATAGCATTATAGCCCGGGTTTTCACCCACAATATAGGCTATCATCGCAGCACTCCACTCTTCTTCAGCCTCCTTCACATCCTGCATCTCAAGTTGAACTACAGTTTGCCCTTCTATAATCTCAGGAGGGATGTATCTAAGTGCCATTCCATGAGTTGAAACTCGATTCTGTTGGAACAAGTTAGCCCACTTCTTTGGTTCTTCTCTTCGATCTACCTGATTTCCCTTTTTAGCCTCGAGATTCACCTGTTTTTGAGCTCCATTGGTAGCTTCACTTTGATCTGCAGTAGCCTCTGTGCTTAGATTCTTCTGCATGCCCTTATCCGTCAATTCTACTACTATTCCATTGGAATTTCCCCCAGTTTTAGTAGTACTACTAATCACACTCTGCTTAGATTGAGCTGATGTGTCTAGAGTTAGCTTCCTACTAACCTCCAAGTTAATCAATGGATTATTCTCCCCTTTCTCTGCTTCTACTCCTTCCTTCTGGTCTAGTGTTTGCATGTTTTGGTCTCGCTGTTCAGCTTTCGAATTGGTACTCATTAAGTTTCTAACATTTGAGATCGGTGTCTTAGGGATTTTTTTTTGGTCTTCCTCTTCCTCTACCTCGCCCCCTAGCCATGGCAGCCGCACTCGGCGCACGTTTAGCTAACGTGAGCAGAAAGCATGGAGAAGAGGAGTTTTTTGTTTTTTAGAACCCCTACAATCCCTTTTATTGTGGTAGAACATGGATTAAATGATCCACTAAGAGTGCACCTGCCATTTTACTAGTACGCTGTATAAGACATGTCAATAAAGAGCAGAAACGTAAATAAATGTCATAAAAGGGCGGTGATATTTTTTTGACAAAGATAAAAGGGCAGTGATATCTTTTTGACAAAGATAAAAGGGCAGTGATATCTTTTTGACAAAGATAAAAGGGCAGTGATATTTACCACAAGCTTTTCTTCAAGTTCCTTTCCTCCTCCAACAGTAACAAGAGCTAATTCTGGACTAAAACCCTCAACATGACTAGCTTCTTTCTCAATGAAGGAATAGGGTATAAACTGAAATAATAACATGTATGAGTGACACATGATGAAACTAAAACAACACGCAGAGGTATTCAGTAGAAAAGTAATATAAGCAAATTTGAACTACCAGAATACTCTCTCAAAAAGAAAAGAAAAGAGTTGACTAAGTCATTCCAAGGAAATATCACTTCTAGACTTTTTATGCAATATTTGAGCGACATAAACAAATTATTCATTGTGCAATAATTGTGCGAAAAGGATAACTCTGGCACGTAACCACATGTAAGAGCAAAATCTGATAATATGCGAAGGGGGATATCCAGGTGGTGCTCAAAGATAATTTGATATGTCATACTATCATCTCTTTTTCCTAACTCTAATACCACCACTTGTAACCAGACAGTGCAGAAGGACCTTCGCTGACATATAATGACACTATAACACGAAAATGAAAAAAACTATACTTTACAGCAGTGCTATCAACATGATTATCAAACTATCAAATCAGTTCCAGTCTTCCCACTCTGTTATGCTCGTGCACTTTCTAAAAGTCGAAGCAAAGAAACAAAAGATACATTAATATATCATCACATGCTAATCACAAAAATGAATCCACCTTGAAAACGTGTGCAAATACGTTTCTCAAAGCAGATGAATTTGCACAGGAAAAGCCTTATATTCCAACAAATATAAAAGCAAAATTTTCATTTTTTACAATAAGATCATAATAACTCATACATCAATTCACGGCCAAATCATAATAACTCACACATCAATTCATAGCCAACTCCTAACCTACCGTTTACCAAAAACTTCATATTTCAACCCACACTAGCAGTTACTAAGTAATGATATTCTAATTCGCAAGGAAAACAAATGTCAAAAGAAGAAGAGTCCACAGGTTGAAAGAGTAACTCCACCTGAGGGAAATACATATTACTGTGTCCAGTTTCTTTAAACTTCACATTCAAGTAGTCCTGCACCGATCAACAATTAATAAACCCAATCAAAACAAAACTCACATATCACATTAAAGTAAAGTTCCAACCGAATGATGGTGCTTCCATATAAGATAGAACCATCTAATTTTCAATTCATGTCGGATATTAGTTCCTTATTTCCTAAGATTATAATCTTGACATACTCAAAAATTAGGAAAGTACTAAAAACCACAAATTTCAATAATAGTCTTAATAAAATATTCTAGAAATTGAAAACAGGGAATTATAGCAAATGCAGCTATGCAATAATGCACTTACCCTGTTGACAATAAAAGAAAAAAATTGCTCGGGCTACTCCAAAATTGTTAAAATATAAACATATTGAGAAAATATCTTTTTCTTTAACAAATGAATGATGTTCACATTCATCTCGGGAATTAATTACATATATTTTACACATAACAACAACTATGCATCAATCTCAAACAAGTAGAGGTAGACTATATGAATTCTCACTGTCCATGTTTCTCCATTTAAGCTCAACTCATGTTATCATCGTAACTACTTAATTTCTTAAATATTACAAATGAAAACCGTTACATACCCAAAAACCTTACAAGTACTATAAACAACAATTCAAAAACTACAAATATTTATTGAAAATGGTAATTAAGACAAAGAAAAAGAATTAATCAACATTGGAAAATTAATTACAAGGCACCTGTATAGCTTCCCAAATAGCGTAACCATACGGACGAATAACCATGGTACCACGAACTGGACCATAGTCAGCAAGCTCCGCATTTGCAATTATATCCAAATACCAAGCGTTGAAGTCCTGAGAACGAGGAGTTATCACTCTCTCTTTCTCTTTATCTACAACTTTGGCCGCCTTTCCATCTCCAAGTTCTGTAGCTACCGCTTTCTCGGCGGTGCTCTCCGCCAAGAAAGGTCGACGGAGAGGAAATCGAAGGCGATGTTTCAGTGCCGGCGGCGACCTGACGGATGAGGAAGTGAAGATTGAAGTTAAAGCGGGTAGCCTTAGCGCCCCCATTGGTTTGCTCTTTTTTGAGTGGACTGTGGCTAAAGGATTAGTATAGGACTTTAGATGAGGAAAATTGCTTCATTCTTTTTGGGGACTATAAAATATCAAAACTATATTGATAGGGAATAGGGATGAAGAAACTATTTTAATAAATCCTTTTTGGGGAATTGTCAATGTCTTTTCCAAATAAGACCTCTTTGGGTGATCCCTTAATCAATAATTCACGAGCAATTTTCAGAAATCACTATAGTTTAGACTATATTCATTATATTTGTACTACTGTAATCATGAATACAGTCGCAGAATTCATCTAATAAGTAGGAAGTCCAATTGTTTAGTAATGGAAAGTGGATCAACCAGCGTGTATCACTCCTAATTTAACTCAACAAAATTAATTCTACAAAATTTCGTTGCTACCCTGTTGTATTCTAGATATTCACATGACTGTATTTATAAATACAGCGAGGTAATCCACCTAAAAACAAGGATTATAATTATTTAATTATGTATTTCATGTATTCGCGCGCGACTGTATTTATAAATATAGTGAGGTAATCCGCCTAAAAATTGGTAGTGATTATGGGTGTTCAATAACGGAAAGCATGATATTGAATTGTATTCAATTTCACTATATTGAATTCGGTTGTATTTAAACAACCAAAAAATCAATAAATAGGGTGTATACCTTTCTATTCAATTTAATTGTATACATCGTATTCAATTCACTAATATTCATTATTCACTATTCAATTCATCGTATTCAATTCGACCGTAAAAAATCACAAAAACAGTGATATTTGGTTGTATTCAAGAAATACAGAGCTTCGAAATATCTAAATACATGCGAAAATGTAATGTATTTATACAAAAATATAATGATTTGAGTGTATTTGTACTGATGATAGGCTATAATTACGTGTTTTAGTCGATTATTACACTCTAATTTAATACACTTTAGTTGAGTTTGCGCTTTAATCGCTAGGGTTTTGCACTAATTGTGTATTTTATGCCTTGT
Source organism: Nicotiana glauca (assembly GCA_026770625.1). NCBI lineage: Eukaryota > Viridiplantae > Streptophyta > Magnoliopsida > Solanales > Solanaceae > Nicotiana > Nicotiana glauca. The sequence continues at coordinate 25,697 of MU768056.1, forward strand.
AGGTGTGATTTCGAGCTATGTAGATGTTATGGAATGAATTTATGTTATTTGAAGCTTTGAAGTCTGAGTAAAAGCTCAAGGAATTAAGCCGGGA